>CAJQZJ010033435.1:954797-983027 GCA_907164525.1 Lophiomys imhausi
GCTACTCAGAAATCAAGTTGCTAAGAGACAAGCAATATTTGCTTATCTAAATATAAGAGATAGATAGGGCATCTTCAAAAACCTCAAGAGATCTGCAGAATATGGCATTCAAAGATGTTTTCTTAACTTAAGATTTTTTGATATCGAGACATGTCAGCTCCTGACAGCACCCCCTATATTACTCCAAGTAGAAGATGAGCATCGAAGAATCTCCAGTGGGAGATGATTGAATTGGTGGTAAGCCATTCTCTTGGCAAGAAAAACCACTTGCTTCAACTGTAGACAGACTTCTGTCCAAAAAGGACAAAACTTGGAAGCAGGTAAGTCGACAGCCTAGCTCTGCCAAGACAGGGTAGGTAAGTCCTTCATAATTCCTGCTCTACAACCAATGTCTGTCAGAGAAATGGGGCCAAATGGCTGAAGATTGATGCTGTAATGTATGGAGAGAAAATGGGAACTGTCCAGGCAGCCACTGGTATGTCATTTTGAGTTGTTTAGGAATCAAGAGGGTGTTCTGGATCTAAGAAGATATTTTTAAAATTATGAGGCAAGTTAGTATGAAAGCTGAGTTAGATATAGAACTTTAAACACATGGAGATGGTTAGATAGTAGAATGTTAAAGTCAGGTGCCAAATACATATGGACTGGACATTGGGAATGTATGCTAAGCCATATAACTCTTATAATCGTGGCCTATTTATTTCTGTTGTTTTGTATTGTATTTATAGTTATAAGAAAAAGAACCATTATTTGGACTGAAAGGGAGAGCTGTTGGGGGGAAAAATAAATACCTTAAACTAAAAAAAAAAGAAAAAGTGACCGAACAAGCCACGGACGGGAGCAAGCCAACATGAAGTGTTCCTCCGTAGTTCTCCTTCAAGTGCCTACCTTGAGGTCTTACCTTGTCTTCCTTTGGTGACAACTGTAACCCTTAAGCTGAAATGTTAGCTGGCCTTTACTTCCACAGATTGGTTTTGGCCATGCCGTTTATCACAACAACAACGAAACTAGGACAGAATTTGGCAGCTCGATTAGGGTGTTGCTGGAATGGACCTATTGTTTTGGGGGAGGACTGTGGAAATGTTTGAAGATCTGGGCTGGAAGAGCCAGAACCTGAGCTATTGTGAGATCTTGGAACGTGACACAATGCAGATTTTGGAGGCCTGGCTTATAAAGTCTCAGAGGGAAGTTTGAAAGTCCCCAAAAGATCCTATCAGGGTCATTCATGTGATATTTTGAATTAAGAATTTGTGCTGTTTAGTCCTTTGGGGCTGAAGAATTAGGTGTGCTTAACAAGAGACCAGTACCGATGAAGTAAAACTGGAACAATAGAGGCTAGTTAGCTAGGCCTGAAACACCAGCTGTGATAAATAAGAGGCCACTGAGGTCTGTGATAAATAAGGGGACCACTGAGGTGAAATCTTCTAGGAAGTATTCCCTCAGGGTCGGCACACACAGGCTGTGGTCCAGAGTCAGCCAGGGCTGCACTTCAAGCAAGTAGCTTGGTAATGTGTAAGAGTCTCCCTCCCACACGATACTGGTTTTGAAGACACGAAGGGGTCATGGAGAGCAGTTGAGACTTAGCACCATGTTGCAGGGCTGGAGTCCCTGCAGAGAGCCAGGAGGCCATTGTTGAAAGTGCTACCTCAGCTGCAGAGGAGAGACCAGAAAGATAGAGAGGCAGGGGCATCCACCAAAGACAATGGCAAGTGTGGAGGAAATCAGCCTGGGCCTACAGGGCAAGATGTGTGTGTCGCTGATTGCAGACATGTGGGACTGTCCACGTCCTTTGGATACCAGAGGGTTGTGAGTCCCTGACACTGGACAGAGTTTTTTACACTGTTGGGTTTTGATTTTGGTTTATTTTAATCTGATTGTAACTGTGCTCTGGTTCTGCCATCTAGGGATAAAAAGCATATAACTTATTTTGGATTTTACCGGAGCCCACAGTTGGGAGAATTTGGATTTTTTTTTTAAGAGACATTGGATTTTTAAGGTGTTGAGGTTTTTAAAGACTGAGTATTTTTTTTTTTTTAATTATACTGTGCTTTGTATTGTGATATCAGTGCGGGAGCTTGGGGACATGGAAAGGTTATGGTTTAACAGTGGTGTGCTTGTGCATCAAATTGTGATGGCTAATTGGTTATCGGTTGACACACCTGGGAAAGGGTACCTTGACTGAGAAATTGCCTCCACCAGACTGGCCTGTGGTCATGTATGTGGATGTAACTGATGTAGGAGGGTCCGCAGGGAATCTGGACTGTGTAGGAAAGGCAGCCGAGAAGGCAGGGGACATGGAGCAGTAAGCAGCTTTCCTCCATTGGTCTGCTTCAAGCTCCTGTCTGGGTGGCCCTCAATAATGCATGATACGCTGTCGGCTGAAACAAACCCTTTGTTCCTCAAGTTGCCTTTGGTCAATTTTTTATCTGTTAACCTGCTGTCTTACCCGTATTCCCACACAGGCTTGCGCCACCACGCCCAGCTCTTTTGGGGTTTCCCATAGCACAAGTAGAGAAAGCTCTTGAGCTCACCAGTAAATGCAGTAAAGGGGTTTAAATAAGATTGCCATTGAAATAATCTAATATCAAAGGTCTGCAGGCCTTAAGGTAAGGTCTTCAAGCAATATGTGTGCTGGGGTCGAGGGCTACAGAAAGTTTTCTTTCTACAGTGAACCCTGGCTTCAGGGTGGAGAGGCCCAGCTCCCCGCAGGCTCACTGTGAGCCCCCCCATCTCTTCAAGTGGAACAGAGGTCCTAATCCTTCCTCCTCAGATGAGCAGCGACTGTGAGGCACATGTGAGAACACGCTACAATGACGGTGTGAGCTGGCAGGGAATAGACAGGATGGAACCAGTTGGCCTGGTTCTAACTTGTAAATTCATGTGGGTTTTCTAGATCGGCAGCTGGCAAATACAGCCCTCAAGAGACAAATGCAGATTCTAGATGGACAACAGGAAGTTTTAGACTACTAGAATATAATTGCCTAAGTTTAAATTTAAGTTTTTCTGTGTATTTTAGAAATTTCCTTGATTCTTGCAAGCCCGAGTTTGCCTTTAAAAATGAAGATAACTGCTTCTTCCTCCTAGACTTGTTGGGAGGCGCAAATAAAGTAATTTATGTAAAGATGTTGTACCAATGCTTGGCACATAACAGTGCTAGTCTACCATCCCCTTAAATGCATTTGCTTTTCAGCAAATAATGACTAAGTAAATCAATTACTTATTACTATTCATTTGGATTTGGTTCCTGGTTGTGCTTTTTGTATTTTCTTCCAGTGTGTCAGGCTAATTCCATCTGTCCTTGCTGAGGCAGAGAACTATTTAATTGGGGTGCAAGGAAGGAAGAAATTAAATAAAAGGGCTTCAACCAGGGACAAGATGGCCCAAATGCAGAAGACTAGAGGCAAATCTACCCACCGCCAAAGGGCTGGAGGGGACCATCACACCCACGCAAGGTCTCAGTACAGTTGTTGTTCCTCCCACTCTGTTTCTCAGGGGAGCCAGCTTGGTTTGGGTATCGTCTCCAGATTCATTCTGTCAGGCTTTGAGGTGGCTTCGATTCTCTTTCTGGGGTTGCTATAAGACAATTTATAGTAATTTTTTTTTTCTGTGAAAGAATTAGCAACTGATCTTGGTATCTGGGAGTCCCTGCATTTCGGCCCCTTCCTTACATCCTCAGATGACTGTTGGAGCCGAGCCAGAGTCCCACAGGCCAATCTGACCCCCTCCAGCTGCCCCTGAACTCTCTCAGACCACAGAACAGGTGGGAGTTCCATGACCTCTCTCAGGACAGCAGTTCAGTCTTTGCCAATAACCTGCTGTGTGATCCACAGAGACCCCATTCCCTTCTCTTAGATTTTCCATCTGAAAACCAAGGGAGGTTACCCGAACCTTGTGAAGTTTCCCTTGGCTTCCCAATGGCACTCTAGTTAGTTATGGCTGGTGAGTCCTTTCATTTGGAAAGGGAATTGCTGGATCCTCCTAACCCAGAGCTGATCCCAGCCAGATTAGGCTACCAGGCAGAGTGTGAGCAGCCCTGTAGAAGAAAATTAGGGCCTCTGACCTATTCTGCTGCTGGTTGGGACCTTCTTTGGCTGGAAAGGCTGAAGACGAAGATGCCCAGTTCATCTAGGCCTGTACCAAATTCTGATTTGAGTTTTTCAAGTCAGCTCAGCCCAGACCCAGGACTCCCTCCCTCTTCTCTCCCCTCTTTGGACTATAGGCTGTTTGTTTCACAATTAGACAGTCTGCTAAGTGATGCAGGAAGTAGGGAAGGCAGATACAGCCCAGCAAAGCAGATAACCAAGTGAAACCACTGGGTGCTTCTGGGGCCTGGACAGGGTCAAAGATAAGTGGAAATACCAGGCTTATCGCTAAGCCCGAGCTCTTCCAGAGAAGTCACCCCAGCCAACCAGCCCACCTCATTCCCAGGGCTCCACATAGTTTGACAACATCCATCTCCAGGCAAAGTAAACACAGATTGGCCACTGTGGCCACAGGATGGGAACTCTGTACCCTGTCCAGGCACTGTGCAAGTCCAGCAACAGAGGCCAGCAGCGGGCATCAGATTACACCCAGATATTTGCGGTAAGAATGGCATCAAGCCATTATGCTTTGAAGTTAGAGCCTGAGGAAAAATTGGTAAGGTCGTGGGACCAGAGGAGACAATGACAATTGTTCCTGAGGCAAAAGGTCCTCTAGGACAAAGAATTGCAGTCAATAGAAAGCTTTGATTGATGGGTACAGTCTGTGGATAGCCGTCTTGGACCTCCCTAGCTACTAGCAGGTTGTAAAGGACAGGCAATGTCAAACGTCAACTAACCCCAGGTGTGTACTGGAATCTGTTGCTTTCTGAGCCTGCTTTGCCGTTGCTTTCCTTTCTTAACCAAGCTTAGCTCCACAGAGAACATGTGTGACCTTCTAAGCATGTGTTATCTAATGGTGCATGTTGAGGACGCAGGCAGGTTTAGGGTAGACTGACTGGAATCTGAGGGAATGTCCTCTTTTTCTGTATCCATTGCTGCCTTCCTGGGCTGACAGCCTCAGGCGGGAGGTGGGGATGGCAGTTTTAATCTCTACAATTTAAAAATACTAGCCGTGTGTTGGACACTGTGCAGGTTTTGGACTGACGTTCATTGTCAACCACATTGCCTCACAAGCCTCCTGTGTGAGGAAAAAACGCTGCAGTCAGGTGAGATGGTTTCATTCACAGAGCTGTCCCTGCGGCACTTGAGAGGGATACTCTCTGGGTATCTGCTTCCTTCTCTTGGGGAAAAAAAAAATCTCTTAATATTTGAATTTGTTAAAATAGGACTCTGCTCTGCCATATGCAGTATTGTTATAAACACACCAAAAAAAAAAAAAAAAGAGGGGTGCCCTGTGTTCTGCTTCTTAGATGTATGCCTTGAGCTCTTTTCCCACAGACAACTATGGAAATCTTTCAGGTGTTTCTTTTATTTGCCCTCGTGTTTGTTTGTTGTAAGCTCCATCCCTGGACTTCCTCTCAGATTAGATAAGGGCATGAACCTTTCTCACTTGGGCTTTCAAGGTCCCCCTGAACTGGAGACATTTCTGCTTTTGCATAATAAAGCACTTACTTCATTAGAGCTGTAAATATTCTTCACTAAATCAATGATTGTACTTTAATATTATTCTTTCTTGTAAGATTGTCTTTCTTGGGGGTCTTCTATTTCCATTTGTCCTCTGTTTGCCATGTCTGCCACCATTAGGCTAACTGCTGAATACTTCCAATGTGTCAATCACTGATAAGCCTTGTGAGGTTCAGCATTCTCCTGTAACCTTCTGCCAACTCCATGAAATACACATGTAGTTATTTTTCTTATGTGACAGAACAGGGAAGAAGTGCAGAAGTTAAGTGACCCTTGGCCACAGTCCTAGCTAATAACTGGGAGAGGGAGAGAGAGAGAGGCAGGAGTTAAATCTAGCTAGATTGACTGTAGGCCCAAGTTCTTAACATTTTTTACATATCTGAGTGTAGTTCAGAGGCAGCAAGCTTGCTGCAAATCGCCCCCACCCCCCCAACAACAAAACAAAGAACAGTGTGGGGAAGGGGGAGGGCTGAGTTGCTGGAATTTTAAACTGGGGCTCATGTTTTCCTGTAGCTCCAGATGGCTTCATGCTTGATCTGTTCATCTTCCTACCTCCATTTCTCAAGTTCTAGGATCACAGGCATGCGATACCACCCCTAGCTAATTATTTCACATACTATTGCCTACTGCCTTAGAGTCTTCTTTGCAGGGATTCTTCATTCTCCTATTTCAACTTTGTGCCTGTGTTGAATCTGGTTTTTTCCCTACTTTGACTGATACTCATCTTTAAAGCTGCTGCCCTAGGGAGGATGCTGTGAGGAAGAGAAAATAAAACATCCACACTTCTAGAGTTCTTTGCAAGCTACAGAACTCTCCAGCAAGGATGCAATGTAACCAAAATTCTGAGGGGAAATGCTTCCCAATCTAGAACTCTATGTCCAACCCGACTGCCTTCTGGTATCCAGTTGTCAGGATGAGAAGCCTGCTGCCCAATCTCAGTTGTTTGTTGTGTGATTTTGTTTTCTAATTTCCAGAAGCTTTTGCATATATTTTAATTAAAAATTAAAAATGTGTGTGTGTGCAGGCATATGCATGATGGTGCCAATGGAGGTGAGAGGTGTCAAATCCTTTGGAGCTGGAGTTACAGGCTATTGTGAGCTACTGGTCCTGGGTACTGGTCTTCTGGAAAGACATATGGGGTCCTAGCCACTGGGCCATCTCTGCCATAAAACTGCATAATAACTATGCTATTTGTTTGACAAGTTCCTGAAACTCCAGTTAAGTACATGTGACATTAGCTGGAGACATAGTCTAATGTGTTTTTTATTTATTTTCTTAAAATAATTTTGGTTTTATTTTATGTGCACCATGTTCAGGCCTTGTACCCATAGAGACAAGAAGAGAGCATTGGATCCCCTGAAACTGGAGTTAAAGATAGTTTGAACCATTATATGGGAGTTGGGAACCAAACCCAAGTCCTCCAAAAGAGCATCAAGTACTCTTAACAGCTGAGACATCTCTCCAGCCCTGGGATAGTATCTTAGCTCTATTTTGTAATCCATATTTTTATATTTTTAAATTTTAGTGTTCATATTTCTAATTTTTATAATTGTTTGCATCCTATTCTTTTTATAAGTCTTCTTCTAATTACCAGAGCAGCCTTTCACATGTTTTGTAGCTATAAATGATAGCCATTTTGACTTATTGTATTTCTCATATTCTTTGCTTCCTCCTTGATTATATTTCTCTCTTCATTAATCTCCTATTTTCATTGGGAGACTTTTTCTACATACCCAGTGAGCCTTTTTTTTTTTTGTCTCTGTCTATTCCCAAATATGGCACTAAACACTGAGAGAGTAGTTGAGGATTGTGGACTGCTTGGTTGTTGAAGATCATCCCGGGGCGTGTTCCCAAGGAGCCTTCTCTATCCCAGTACATGCAACTCTTGTGCTGTGGATCCTTGAGTTTCCCTAGAGGCAGACTCATTGTCAGGATGGTGCAGTCTCCTGGCTGTGCCTTCTCTGTGCAGACATGTGGGGAAGAATGAACCAAGAATGACTCTCTCGGTGCTGCCATTTACGGTTAGTGTCTCAGGAATCAGAGGCTTCTCTGGGGTTGTGTAGCAAAAGCTGACTCTACCGTGTCTGTATTCACCTTTATTCCAGGTTAGGCAGAAGTTCTCTCTCTTATCTATCTATTTATTTATTTATCTATCTATCTATCTATCTATCTATCTATTTATTTATTTATTTATTTATTTATTTAGAGTTACTTCTTTTCAACAGCTTCCCATCTTCCAAAAATTCATTGAAAACCCTTCCTCACTGTCACGGAGGTTTTCTTTTCCTATCACTTCCTTTCCTATCAGGTGTCTGGAGAGGAAGTGTTGGGACCCCGAAAGCCTCACTGTAATGGGCGTTAGATTTCTTTATTGAATATAACATGTAGGACTGCTTTCAACTCTTAAAAGGGGCAGGCAGATCAGTCTGGTGCCTGACAGCACACATGGTCCTGGGCAACCAATGAGAAGGCAACCTGTAAAGCCCAGGAACCTTCTGTGGAAGGGTGTGGCCAGGGACTCCGGGACAGATCCCTGACAAAAGGCATGGCCTCAGGAGCCACCAGAGAGCTCAAATAAGGGCTGGTCCCCAGAGATTGTGAGAACCACAGCCTATTTAAGACTTGGGGGTGGAGCTCCGGGAGAGAGTCACACGAGGTGCAAAGCAAAGTGTGCCCTGTACCGACGACTCCAATGCTACGCTGACAGGAAACGCCACAGAGAGCAATTTCTGCAGAAGGCAAGCCCAGGAGGCTGAGAAAAGCTGCAGGAGGTTGGTCGGTCTGAGGGGCAAAGTCATGCTCCAAAGCTGCATCAAACAGACAGTGAGGAGAGTCGAGGCCTCAGATGACAGCATTGGCCAGATGCACGAGGTGTGCACAGGCTGAGGAGACCCTTTATGGGTCATCAACATAGCACCTAACTCTGCCAAGCCCATATAAGCAAGCTTTTCTGAGCATGCTCCCTCCGCTCAATGAAGCCCATGGAGACTTAAGGCTGCCAGTATTTCCAATACTGCCATCTTTCATGTGATCCTCTGTGGTATGTTCTCCACTGTTCCTGCTCTCCTGCCTCATTGACAGCACTTTAAAATGAAGACCTTTCCATTTCTTCTCTCCATGAGCGAGCCCCAGCCTGATGTCAAGTTGTCAAAGGACGATGGAAGACTCCTGGGGTTCAGAATATTCTTTTTTTTTTTTTTGGTTTTTCGAGACAGGGTTTCTCTGAATATCTCTGGCTGTCCTGGACTCGCTTTGTAGACCAGGCTGGCCTCGAACTCACAAAGATCCGCCTGCCTCTGCCTCCCAAGTGCTGGGATTAAAGGCGTGCGCCACCACCGCCCGGCTAAGGGTTCAGAATATTCTAATACCACCCATTGCAGGGCAAAGGTCAGCCTGCTTTTTTCAAGAGTGGACCAACCGCTCTGTCCCACTGCAAGGAAAAAGTGTGTTGGGTTTGCTACCATATATCAGTCCAGCAGTCACTGCTTCTCTGATCTTTTGGCATAGGGAATGAAATCCCTCTTCATTCCCTGGGCAGGCACCATTGCCCCCAAAGAATCACCCCTGTTTTTTGCTGTGCCATGTACATTTGTGAGAATTAAGAGAGTAGTCATAAATCAGTCCCCAGAGAACCCATGTGTACACAAACTCACTCCTCTTACAAATAGAAAAAAGGATTCAGAACGGCTGATCTTGGCTCCTCCTTCCCTGCAAGAATTCCCACTCAGGATGAGCTTCTCTAGTTCCATTCATTTGGCTGCAAATTGAGTGATTTCATTGTTTCTGATGGCTGAGTAGTATTCCATTGTGTAGGTGTACTACAGTTTTTTTTTATCCATTCTTCAGTTGAGGGACATCTGGGTTGTTTACAGTTTTTAGCTATTACAAATAAGGCTGCTATGAACATAGATGAGGAAACTTCCTTGTGATTCGGTGAGGAGTCATTTGGATGTATACCAGAAGTGGTATAGCTGTGTCCCGAGGCAGAGCTATTCCAAGTTTTCTAAGCTATCGCCAGACTGACCTCCATAGTGGTTGCACAAGCCTGCACTCCCACCAGCAATGGAGGAGGATTCTCCTTTCTCCACAACCTCGCCAGCATGTGCTGTCATTTGAGATTTTGATCTTAGCCATTCTGACAGGTGTGAGATGGAATCTCAGAGTTGTCTTGAGTTGCATTTCTCTGATGATTAAGGATGCTGAGCATTTCTACAAGTGTCTCTCAGCCTTTAGGGATTCTTCCTTTGGAAATTCTCTGTTTAGCTCTGTTCCCCACTTTTTGATTGGATTATTTGGTTTCTTGGCATTTAATTTCTTGAGTTCTTTGTAGATTTTGGATATTAGCCCTCTGTCAGATGTGGGGTTGGTGAAGATTTTCTCCCAGTCTGTAGGCTGCCGTTTTGTTTGAATGACAGTGTCTCTTTTGCCTTACAGAAGCTTTTCAGTTTCATGAGGTCCCGTTTATTGATTGTTGGTCTTAGATCTGAGCTTTTGGTGTTCTGTTCAGGAAGTTGTCACCTGTGCCAATGAGTTCAAGGGTTTTACCCACTTTCTCTTCTAATAGATTTAGTGTGTCCGGCCTTATATTAAGGTCTTTGATCCATTTGAACTTAAGTTTTGTACAAGGTGATAAGTATGAGTCTAATTTCATTCTTTTACATGTCAATATCCAGTTGGACCAGCATCATTTGTTGAAGATGGTGTCCTTTTTCCATTGTGCGGTTTTGGATTCTTTGTCAAAAATTAAGTGACCATAGGTGTGTGGGTTCATTTCTGGGTCTTCAATTCGATTCCATTGATCCACTGGTCTGTTTCTATACCAGTACCATGCTGTTTTTATTATTATTGCTCTGTAGTGAACTTTTTTTTTTTGAGACAAGGTTTCTCTATGTACATCTGTGCCTCCGGGACTCACTTTGTAGACCAGGCTGGCCTCAAACTTGCAGAGATCTGCCTGTCTCTGCCTCCTGGGTGCTGGGATTAAAGGTGTCAGCCACCACCCCTGGCTTTAGATGAACTTTTAAAAAAATAATTTTATTTTACATGCATTGGTGTTTTGCCTGTATGTATGTCTATGTGAGGGTGTCAGATCTTGGAGTTACAGAGAGTTGTGAGCTGGGATGCTTAGAACCCATGGGCCTGTGTACCCTGGGCATATTTTTATTTCTGGGTTCTGCTATTTCTCACAAGGGACTAGATGAAAGTTGTCACACTGTTCTGTGACATTGTTGGCATCTGAGATGCAAATTCACTTTTGTGTCCCATATCAGGTGCAACCTGAATGTGTCCACTTCAGATGTTGATGCTTCTTCTGTAAGAGTCTAGTTCAAACTCAGTACTTTTGAAGATAAAGTGCTTGAAAACCATAGAAACACAGGCCTTGTTGTTCTCTGTGACACTCTAGAGCCTGGAAACTTAGACATTGTTTGATTCGTTCATTGTCATTTCTGGGAGCCAGAGGGTCACTGATAAGTGTGTCCAGAGGTTGGTTTGTTTGTTTTTAAGGAACATGATCTGTGAGGTGGAGCTTGGTGAGTATCCTAGGTTGTTGTTTCTCAGATCTGTTTTTAGGTACAAGTAGGGTCCATGTACATGTTTGGTAGGGGTAATAATAAAAACTCTCCCCACACACAGTCCAAATCCACATTTCATGTATTTTCCAAGTACCGCACAGCAACAAAGAAGTTTGTTTTTAGTTTGCAGAAACATTAAAATGTTCATAATGGCAAAAGGCAGAACTGGATGGAGTGGCCTCATAGTTTTCTCAGCCTTGATCTTGTCTTTGCTGTGAATTAAATGTTTGTGTGGCTTGTAGGATCCCAACTCCTAAGTGTCTGGAATTCTGAAAGCCCAACGCATAGTCCAGCTGAAGGTATACTTTCTTAGGAAGTTTTTGTTTGTTTGTTTGGTTGGTTGGTTTTGCTAATAATAATCATTAAGAAATTTATTTTAGCCAGGCATGGTGAGGCACACCTTTAATCCCAGCACTCAGGAGGCAAAGGCAGGCAAATCTCTATGAGTTTGGGACCAGCCTGGTCTACAAAGTGATTCCAGGACAGCCAGGGATATTGCACAAAGAAAACCTATCTCGAAACAAACAAACAAAATAGAAAGAAAGAAAAAAGAAATTTATTTTTAAGACAATTTGTTAGTGTATATATAATTTTATCATTTTTAGAGACCAAAGTGAATTTGTATGTTAATGAGGACATGCTTTTCTGTATTTTTATTTTAATTTATTTTGGTTTTTTGAAACAGGATTTCTCTGTATAGCCCTGGCTGTCCTGGAACTTGCTCTGTAGACCAGGTTGACCTCCACTCAAACTCACAGAGATCTGCCTGCATCTGCCTCCCGCCTGCTGGGATTAAAGGTGTGCGCCAACCACCACCTGTTTATTTTTATTTTTCATTAAATTACAATTATATCATTTCCCCCTTCCTTTTTCTCCATCCAACCCTTCCACGTTCTCCCATCCCCTTTCAAATTCATATCTTTTTTCTTTATTGTTATTATTATATGTATGAAAACACATAAATTTATAAATACAACCTACCGAGTGTGTTTAGTGTTACTTGTATGTATATGATTTTAGGGCTGACCACTTGGCATTGGATAACCAGTTAGGGGGCTCATTTTAGGGGAAGACTAACTCTCCTGCTCTCAGCTTTTCTTAGTTGCCTGGAATTCTTTGTCTGTCCATGGTCGGGGTCCGGGAATTCCCCCCTTCCTCGTCTGGTTGCTAAAAGACATTTTTCTTCCAACCTTTGCTTAGGGTCAGCCGTATGAACCCCAGCATTCTCTTGGCAGACTCTTAAAATATCTTCCGTCAACAGCCTCTCAAAGAGGAATGTTAATTGTTACCATGATGTCAAAGAGGCCCCAGGAGAAGGGCTTGGGTCAAACTCAGCCTCTCACTCTCTGACAGCGGCTGGGTGGGAGATAGGCAAGTCAGAAACACAGAGAACCTGACCTCTCAGCTCCCCAAAGGGCCCAGGCAGCAGGGCAGGCTGGCGCTGTGTGGCAAGGCTCTTACCAGCCCAGGACAATGGCCTTCCAGATGTTACCACCCAAGTGAGAAGCAGGCCTGTGGTGCTTCCATTTCCTTGCCTTGGCCCTTACCTAACCGGAACTGGGATGTCAGGAGTTTCAGAGGAGGATCCTGAGGGTCTGGGTCCTCTGGGTCTGCCAGCGTTGAGCAGAGCCTGCTTAGCCACCATGGACAAAAAACTTAACGCGCTGAGTGAGAAGGTCGACAGACTTTTGCATTTCCGGGAAGAAGTCACAGAAAAGCTACAGTGTGTGTGCCGAGGCGTGGACCACCTGGAACAAGGTCTGCATCGCCTGGAGGCCTCCCGGGAGTTGGGTCTGGCAGGGCCTGGCAGCACTCCCCCAGCCACGGCTCAGGCCGCGTGGCCTGAGGTCCTGGAGCTGGTGAGGGCTGTCCGGCAGGAGGGTGCGCAGCATGGTGCCAGGCTCGAAGCCCTCTTCAAGATGATGGCGGCTGTGGACAGGGCTATTACTTTGGTAGGGGCCACATTCCAGAACTCAAAGGTGGATGACTTCAACACGCAAGGGAACGTGCCCTGGAGGAAAGGCAGGCTGGCTGACTGGCCCGAGGAGGTTGGTTCTGGATTCCCTGCCCTGGCTGGAGGGGTTTCCGGGGACCGTAGTGGGCAACCTGGCCAGGAAATAATTCTTAGGCGAGCCGAGGACATTGTTTCCTTATCATGTATTCCGTGTCCTGTGGATGGGGAAATGAAAGATGGAAATTTAGATGGATTCCTATACAGTCCAAGTGATCCCTGCTCTTTCCAAGAAAGGATAAAGTGGTGGTCCAGTCAGAATGTAAGTCCTTGGGCAACGTCAGGCAACCTAGATGTGAGGAACAAACTATCTGTGAGGAAGAGGAAGGTGTTAGGCTCATTGTCCGGCGGCGGGACTTCTCTCTTGCCCCTTCACACCTGGAATAAGAGACATAGTTCATCTACTCCACAATCCTTACCCAACAAACCCAACTGTCACTGTAAACTACACTTTACTTTGTCCCAGAGAAGGCAAAGTGTGTATCTGCCTGTGGGGAAACTGCTGACAGTGACTCACAGGGGACAACAAGCAGCAGCCTAGCCTCAAGGTGAAAGATGGTGTGTCCCTGGGAGTGACTGTTCCCAAGGGTTGTGTAATCTGCTGGCTAATAGAAGCGCATACATTTGTGTGTGTGTGTGTGTGTGTGTGTGTGTGTGTGTGTGTGTGTGTGTGTGTGTGCCATTTAAGAATCTGTGACTATAACTTGCCCATGGCAGGGAAAGAATTGGGATCTGATGAGGCTTGTGCTTGAAGAGGATCCCTTCCTTCCGGCCCAGCCAGGTCCCAGGCTACTCAGCTGCCTCTCTTCTCCCTGTTCAAAGCTCCTTTTTCTTGGAGCACACCTCTTCCTCAGCTCCCTGACCCCTGCCCTGCAGCCCTGGAAATGCAGGCCTGCAGAGAAAATGGGACGCATGCAGTGGCTCTGGTCATTGTTAACTGACCTGGTCTTTGTGAAAGAAAAAGAGTCTAATTACACTCTTAAAATGTATATAAGTAAGCCGGGCGGTGGCGCACACTTTTAATCCCAGCACTTGGGAGGCAGAGGCAGGCGGACCTTTGCAAGTTCGAGACCTGCAAAGTGAGTCTCGAACCACCCCCCCCCACAAATGTATATAAGTAATGGCCTTAAAAGGAAATAATAATAATAATGCTTTTTTTTTTTTTTTCCGAGACAGGGTTTCTCTGTGTAACCCTGGCTGTCCTGGACTCACTTTGTAGACCAGGCTGGCCTCGAACTCACAGAGATCCGCCTGCCTCTGCCTCCCGAGTGCTGGGATTAAAGGCGTGCGCCACCACGCCCAGCTTAATAATAGTGCTTTTAATTTGGTAATTTACCATGGTAAAAGAAAAAGACTTATGATATAGGAGGCCCTAGGTTTAATCCTCAACACCAAAATGAGAAAGAGAAAAAGACAAACAACAAATATAAATCCAAGAAAAACTAGTCTGACAAGGTCCTTTCCTTCCTACTGTCACTGCATTCCCAGGAGAATCAGATTTCTCTTATCTGTCCACATACAGGTTTTGCAACTAGAAGCACTTATGTGGATAAAGCCTGACCACCTTCAAGAAAGTTATTTAAGGCTGACTGTGGCAGCACATGGCTATACGAGGATCAGGAGCTCAGGACCAGCCTAGCTATATGGGCCTTGTCAAAAACAAAACAAAACAAAAAAAACAAAACAAAAAAAAAACCCAGAAGCCAGTCATGTGGCAGTGGTGGCACATGCCTTTAATCCCAGAACTTGGGAGGCAGAGGCAGACTGGTCTCTGTGAGTTCAAGGCCAGCCTGGTCTACAGAGTGAGTCCTAGGACAGCCAGGACTACACAGAGAAACCCTGTCTCAGAAAAACCAACCAACCAAGCAACCAACCAACTAACTAACCAAACAAACAAATAAAGTCATTCAAGGGGCTATGAGTAGAGAGAGGTTCATTGTGTCTTCAGAGTTTTCTCCTTAGTTTTCCTGTGTGTGGGGAGTGAATTCCACCTCTTCTGGGGGAATATTTCTGCTACAAGTTAATACTTACTTACATAGCACATTATATTAGGAACAATACTATACAATGTATAATGTACAGATGATTTAAAATCCACAGGAAGATCTCCTAGGCTAGAGGCAAATACTACATTTCCTGTGTTGTCCTGGATACTTTGGGGTGAATGTTATTGAACATTTTTTAAATGGTTTTGAAGTTTATCACATTAGAATATTAAAAATATGCATAACATTCCATTTTCATTCATCAGAGTGAAAAGAAGAATGAAATCAAAATGTTGGCTAATGTGCTTTTAGAGTGTTCTCATACTTATGTGAGAGAACCAAGTTGAGATGAATGGTGTTGCTCAAATGGGGCACTTACCCAGCATGCAAGAGGCCTACGTTTCAAACCCAGCACTCCAACAAACAAACAACAAACAAGTGGACAAGAGCTATCTCAGAAACACAATCACATTGCTGTTATTATAGCACCAAAGTAAACAATTTTGCTATTACTTGATCTCTTAGTATTCAAGCATCCCCAAATGTCTTAAACCTCTTAAAATTCTTAAAGTTTCTTTATCAGAACCAAATGAAGTAATGGTGATATGTCTTATAAAATGAATTCTTTTGAATTCATAAAAATCCCAAGAGATGATAGAATGGCCTATTTCAAAACTTTAATGTCTTTTACTAAAGGATGGAACATCATTTAAAAGCGTTGAATTTTCAGTGAACTACCTGTTCATGAACTTTTCTTTCTCATTTTGTTTTCCACCTTTTCCTTATCTATTAATAAGAGAATATCTGTAGTCAGTTAATGGAATTAACTGGCGCCTGAATTGTAACTATATAGGCACTTTGGGCAGGGGAAGTCACGGGATTGTCTTTTCATTCTTTCTACATTACCTGTCTGTATTGCCCCACTGGATCCCCCTCTGGTCTTTGTGTTTGGCTCATGTCTCAATGACTACCTGCTGATTTGGGTCCTGTCTTCCAATTAGATTGCTAGTTGTTAACTGGATCATGACACATAGCTTCTATTGTCAAGGATGAACTTAACAGTATAGTGAATTCTGCAAACCAAGGCTCAGCCAGTTTGGCCTTTAACATATTCTAACTGCCAAAATCTAGACTCCAGAGACTTCCGGAGACCCTCCATTTGTTTCTTAAGAGAGTATGGGTGTAGTAAGTATATGTAGAACTGAACTATATCCTCACATTGTTAAATTTGGAAATTATGCCAGGACTTGGCCAAGGTTCTCCTTGATTACCTTCTTCATATTGTATTTTGGTGGTAATGCTGGGGATTAAAGTCAGGGTCTCATATACATGCAAGGCAATCACCCTGCTGTTGAACTACAGCCCCAGCACACTACCCACCACCTGCTTCATCTTCTGAAGTGCTCACTGAATTTTATTCGGTTGTAATAATGATTTAGATTATCATTAGAAGCCAGCTTCTCTCAGCTTCAGGCTCAATTACTGCTGGGCCCAACCCAGTGAGGCTGTTCAGGACATCATCAGTTTTTATGAATGGGTGGACACAGGAGCCTTTCTATATTGAAGAAAAGGAGGGAAAGGACAGTTTGAGCCAGCAGGGTCTACTTCAGGACAGTCTGTGCAAGTTAGCATCTATTGATGAGGAGGTCTGTTGGCAATGCCTCTAGTTTCCTAAACAGGAGCACATGATTGGGTTTCTTTCTATTCCTGGCTTAAGACCTTTGTACCCCAGTTTATTTGCAACCCCTTCTCAGAATACCCCAACTCCCTAGCCATTCGGTGAAGCACAGGAAAGGACGTGGGTTCTGAGTTTGAAAATAGACTCCTCCTTTCTCACTGTCTTTATCTACAGAATGATAATACTATGTGTTCCCTAACACTGCCGTGGGTCATATGAAGTACCTAAGTTCATTTAAGCGTGTTGTAGGCGGTCCAGAGACGTTTGAAGTCTAAATGATGGTGTTCTTGTGTTCTGTTTTGTTTTGTTTGTTTAGAATAAGGAGCAAGCAGAAATTACGGGAGTAAAATCAAAGCATGTGCTGAATACCGGAAGTGTGCAGGCTGACCCCTCCAGGAGGCTGTGGGAAGGTGAATGGCTACACTGACTTGTTTCTACCACACACATAATGGCTCAGGATAAAAGTAGCAACTGCACCAGCTGTGGTGTGGTTGTTTTAATTCTGTTTGGCTTTTTTTTTGAGACAGTGTCTCATGTAGCCCAGGCTGATTTCAAAGTCCCCTGTGTAGCTGAGGACGACCTTGAACTTCTGGTCCTCCTGACTCCATCTCCAGAGTGCTGGAATTAAGATTTTTGGCTGGGCCGGTTAGTGGTGGCACACACCTTTAATCCCAGCACTTGGGAAGCAGAGGCGGGCAGATCTCTGTGAGTTCAAGGCCAGCCTGGTCTACAAAATGAGTCCAGGACAGCCAGGGCTATTACACAGAGAAACCCTGTCTTGAAAAACAAAATAATCTTTATCTTTCCTGTGTGGCCCAGTCTATGTAAACCACATTATAAGTAATTATATGTTCACACACATGTACACACTCACAAAGACCCTCCCTTCTATTCTCTGTGTGGTGTTTTGTCTTTATGTGTCTGTGTGCCTGTTGTCTGTGGACACCAGAGAGGGAATCAATTTTTCTGGAACTGGGGTTATAGACAATTGTGAACTACCATGTAGAGCGCCTCAAATTTGAGGATCCAACTTGGATTCTTTGAAAACTGCCTAGCCATCTCTCAAGTCCCTATTTTCTCATCTTAAAAATGGTTGTACAGCCAAGTGGTGGTGGTGCATTCGTTTATTCCCAGCACTTGGGAGGCAGAGACAGGAAGATCTCTGTTCAAGGCCAGGCTGGTCTACAGAGCTAGCTCCTGGACAGCCAAGACTACACAGAGAAACCCTGTCTCCAAAAACAAAAACAACAAAAAAGGCTGTACAACACTCCATTGTAGATGTCTAAACACGTTCCTGATGGTAGTTGTGGACTATGTCTGTTTTTGGCTTTTATAGATGTGGTACATGGAATGACTTACATATATGCTCTTCTTTTCTTTGCAATCTGTGTCTCCTAAAGAGTGTGTTTCACCCTGCGTGTTCTCTTGTAGAGAGCCAGAAGGAGGACATCCCAGTGGCGAGGCTGGCTCTCATCACCCATACTTCATTGAAAGGAGCTGACTTCACCCAGGCAGGAGTCTCACTGGGGCAAGGAGTTGAAGTTCTTGGCCCAGGCCAAGCATCCCCACCCACAGAAGCAGAATCCAGGCTTCCTGAAACACCCAGTGAGAACACTGGGACTACCCTGGGATTGTCTGTAGCAATTGACAGAATCAACGAGGTCCTCACTACCCTGGAGATGTCACAGAGTGTGGGTCAAGGGACCTCGTCCAGCAAGCCTGACTGTTGTCTCTCCAAAGAGGCCGTGAGACTGAGTTCAGGAGCTAGCCCGAAGTCCCTAGGTCCTCTAACTGCAGCCAGTGACGTTCATAGTGGTGAAGGATGTCCCAGGTAAGGGATGTTCTTCTATGTTGGGCAATGGCCGGAACTGGCTGCAGCCCTTCATACGTGCAGTATGGCTAATGGGCCAGCGGCACATGTTGGGTGACCACTGTGTATATAGAGCTACACTAGATTCACCGGGGGAAGATCTAGTGTTTGGGATCCTGGGGCTCTAGTGTCCACCTGCCGATTATGAGAATTACCCAAGGATGGGGAGTAGGGATAAAACAGAAATATGCATGCCCAGAGATTCTATTTCCTTTGGTCTGGAGTACCATTGGAACCATTTGGTCCTCAGGTACCATTGGGGTGTTTTTGCTTTTCACTTTAATTGGGAATAGGATTGAGAATGACTAACTTTTAGATTAATAATTACTTCAACAAATGGGGTTCACAGAGCACTTTACTGCTTGCCAAGCACTGGCCTAGCCTTCTGAGGTATCACCTTATTTTATCCTCCCAGCATTCCCAGCATGTGAAGGTGGTTGCTGTATTATTTTTCTGATGGTGAGATTTAGGCTCAGAGTGTCACCATCACACAGAGGTGGGATTTGAGACCAGTTTACCAAACCTATACTCTTAACTTCACACGCTGCTTCCTTGGGCCATTTAAGTCCTAAACAATATGATGAGGAGAGAATGGTGGGGCAGGTAGAGTCATTCTAGGGGTTTGGGGAGGTTATGTCAGAGGTTCTGGAGGGGGAATGATGCCTGGGACATAGCTTTGGGAGCCATGCTCAGAAGACACGGTAGGAGAGGGAACTTGCTGGCTGTGTCCTGTCTGCATTCAGTCCTGTGGTACAGTACTGCTGTGTCCCAGCAGCCATTACAGACACTGCCTTTCTAGGCTTCTCTCAAAGGGATTCCCTTAACCTATCACGGTGACCACAAGACCCGGCACTGGGAGATTATCTAGCCTCTTTTTGCCATGGTGACTGGTTCTGGAAGGAAATGGGATGCCACCCCACCCCCTCTACTCCAGGGGCCTTGGCATGCTGGTAACAGGGATTTCTGGCAGATGTGCTTGGATCCAGGCCAAAGCTCTGAATGTGGAGATCAAGGTAGGAATGACCTTCCTGTAACTTGTTAGGGTCCCCCAAAAGCCTCTCCGTGAGAAGTGCTTTCCACGCCAGTAGCAGCCCTGAGCTGAATTTAAGACACACCCAGACCTGAAGCAGGTCTCAAGAAGTGGGAATTCACCACCTGCCCTTCCTCCCCTAGGATGTGTTTTGTTTGTTTGGTTCTTTGTTTTTTTTTTTTTTTTTTGAGAAAAGTAGACTGAAAACTAAGTGTCAGGGGCCACTTGTATAGGTATCCTGAGACCATATCTGAAGTTGGCAGCACCAAGTTCATTATTAATTGGCAGTGCTCGTGGTAGGCATGCTGTTCAGTAGGTAAGGAAACTTCAGATACCAGTCTGGACAAAGCTGTGTGACACTGGGAGGTCACTTCCTAACTCACTGGAAGAGAAGACCAGAGAAAGCTTCGGTGGCCAACGACCTTTTCCACTGACCACCTGGATGCTCTGTAGAAGGAAATATTAATATTTATAAATGATACTTATGATTATTAGGGTAGTGGAGTTAATCCCTAACTAGCCTGCAACCCAGAAAAAACACACATAAAGACCTGTTACATTTCTATGATACCTTTTAGCACTGGGGCTAGGCAAATCTTAATCCTCTAAGCTAACTTTATACCTCCCCACATAAAACCTCGTGATACTTGCATATATGTTCCATGTCCTGCTGATCCTCCAAGCCATGTGGAATTCCGACCAACCCATGGCGGCTGTCTTCTCTTCCTCCTGCTCCTCATGCTTCTTTTCCCGTGATCCTTTCCTCCCATAAAAGCCGGGAAACCTCAGCTCCGCCTGGTTGTCTTTTGCCTTGCCCAGGCTATAGGCAACTTTTATTCAACCAATCAGAGATGACCTAGAGGCAAGAGTTAGAAACGTCATTTTGGATACACCACAACGTCCTCATCTTGGGTGTTATCAGACTTTATGGGGAGCCAGTCCATAGCATTAAACCATAGCAGCCTAGGACAACCCACAACCACGCTCCTCCAGCAACTGGGTGGTCAGGTTTTCTGGATCTCTTGGTCTGAGACAGGCTCAGGGAGAACTAGTTTGGTATCACCTTTCTTCTCACTGCAGTCTCTGACGCACATCTAGTCCCAAGCCCTCTTGAGTGCTTAACTTAGACAGGCTGCCACGCCTCTCAGATGCACCTCTCGGGGGGGGTCAGCTTCCCTTCTCAAAGGCCTAAACCTCAGCGAGAGGCGGGGGCTTTCAGCTGCTGGAGGAAGGCCTAGTATTTTTTTCTTTTTCCTTATTATTATGATAGAGGGCACATAACATAGAATTTGTTTTTTTTTTTTGTTTTTTTTTTTTTTGGTTTTTCGAGACAGGGTTTCTCTGTGTAGCCCTGGCTGTCCTGGACTCACTTTGTAGACCAGGCTGGCCTCGAACTCGCAAAGATCCGCCTGCCTCTGCCTCCCAAGTGCTGGGATTAAAGGCGTGCGCCACCACCGCCCGGCTCATAACATAGAATTTAACATCTTTGTGTGTATGTGTAGTGTGTGTGGATATGTGTGCGTATGTGTGTGCATGTATGGTGTGTGTGTGTATGTGTGTATGTATGGTGTGTGTGTATGGGTGGTGTGTGTGTATGTATGTATGTGTGTATGTATGGTGTGTGTGTATGCATGTGTGATGTGTGTGTATATGTATATATGTATGTGGTATGTATGTGTATGTGTGTGTATGCATGTGTATGTGTGTGTGCTTAGCTGAGGATGGAACTAAGGACCTTGTGTGTACTAGAGGAAGGCTCTACTAAGTTTCACCCCTGTCCCATTTTAACCATTTAAAAAATTTCTCTTTAAAAATCTAAAAAAGTCATATTTTTGTTTCATTTTGTAAACAGTTCTTTAATATGATATATTTTTCTGTTATGCGTGCATATGTCTGTGGGTTATGTGCACTTGTGTTTGCAGGTGTGTGTGACTGTGTGCGTGGTGTCAGAAGAAGGCATCATGTGTCTTCCTCTCTTTCTCTCTGTTTATCTTTTTGTGTCCCTGAACCTGGGGCTCATGGGGTTTTTGTTGTTGTTTGTTTTATTTTCAGTAGACTGGAAGCTCCAGTGACCCTTTGTCCCTGCCATGTCCCCGCTGGGGTTAGAGGATTCATGAGATGCCTAGATTGTTACATGGGTGCTGGGACTCCAGTCTCCATGATGGGTAGCCACCTCTCCAATCCTAACATTTCTGGAGGCATTTGAGTTTCAAACTTGGAAGCTAATTTTCTATAAGAGAATAAGTGCAGAATTAAATATTAAAATGCTGTCAATCTTTACCTAACTTCTAATTCATGGTTTTATATCATATACACTACAAACTCAATTTTTTTCTTTCATAGCACATTGAAAATTATTAGTGAGAGGGGAACATACAACTATATTTTAATTAAATAAAAATAAGGAAATCAGGCCTACTGTCAAGCAAATGATGGTTAGAAAATATAATTTAGTATTCTTGTTATCACGAATACTATATTATGAATGTTATTGAAGCAATTTTGTTATTTGTATTGGTAAATCTCTAAGTATTTGCTTTATTTTTTACTAGCACCTTAAAAATCTTAACAAGTCCTTTTATCAGTTGGCTTAAAACAAAACCAAATTATTAAGAAAACTAGATAACCATAATCCAGAGACATTACATAAAGCACACAGTTCTGGCAAGGCAATGATTGAACTCAGGAACTTGTACATGCTAAGTGTCTTAGTTTGCTTTCTGTTGCTGTGATAAAATACCACGACCAAAAGAAACTTGGGGAAGAAAGGGGTTTATATAGGTTACAGCCCATCATCAAGGGAAGCCAAGTCAGGAACTCAGGGTAGGAACCTGGAGACAGGAACAGAAGCAGAGACCATGGAGGAGTGCAGCTTACTGGCTTCTACCTTCTGGCTTGCTCAGCTACCTTTCTTGCTTTCTTTTTCTTTATTAATTTACCAATACTCTTATGTATTACACCCCAGCTGCAGTTTCCCCTTCCTCCTCTCTTCCCAGTCCCTCCCCTCATCCCCTCTCCCCCAGATCCACTCCTCTTCTGTTTCCCTTCAGAAAAGGGATGACATCCCAGGAATATCAGCCAAACATGGCATAACAAGTTACAATAAGACTAGACGCAAGCCCTCATATCAAGGCTGGATGAGGCAAACCAGTAGGAGGAAAAGGGTCCCAAAAGCAAGCAAAGGAGTTAGAAACAGCCCCTGCTCCCACTGTTAGGAGTCCCGCAAGAACACCAAGGTGCACAACCATAACATATATGCAGAGGACCTAGGTCAGACCCATGAGGCTCCCTGATTGTCCACTCAGTCTTTGTGAGCCACTATGAGTTCTGGTTAGCTGGTTCCATGGGCCATGGTCTTGTGGGACCCTTGACCCCTCTGGCTCCTACAATCCTTCCTTCCCCTCTTCTGCAGGATTCCTCAAGCTCTGCCTAACGTTTGGCCATGGGTCTCGGCATCCCTTCTTTTCTTATATAGCCCAGGCCCATCTGTCTAGGGAAAGTGCTGACTATAGTAGGCTAGGCCCTCCTACATCAATTAGCAATTTAGAAAATGCTTCATAGACATGGTCACAGGCCTGTCTGGTCTGGACAGCTCTTCAGTTGGGGGTTTTCCATTTCCAGGTGACTATAAGTTTGTCAGGTTGACAGCTGAAGCCAACTATGACGCTAAACAATGCTCTACTGCTGAGTCTCATCCCCTGTTCGTGCTTGTTTTGAACCTCAGGGCCATGTTTCTCTCTGCCTAGGATCCCTATCCATGCGCAAGAGGTAGGTGCTCCTGGGGAGCTTCTTGAGATACAAGGGGGGCTGTGCCATTACCTCTGAAGAAGCTCCAGCAGTCATGAGGAGCAGGACCCACCATGAGGAGCAGGACCCACATCCCAAAGGCCCTGGAACTGAGTTGGAAGACCAGATCCCTAAAGCAGCTGGACCCTTTCTACCCCTGCCAAAGAGGAGCAGCAACAATGGGGGGTTAAACACAAAGCGGGAGGCAGGGCCTGGGCCTGAGCTTATCACAGGACCTAGCTTGGCCACAACGGACTGGGGAGATGAGGCTGTTGGGACCACAAACCTGCAGCAAGACATAGACATAGGAACAGGGAATCCTGATCCTGGGAAGGTCCATGGAACCAAGGGCTCAGAGAGAACTGAGGCTGCAAGGAGGATGCCTACTGTTGAAGAGGCTGCCATCATGGTTCTAGGTAAGAGAGGCTGTGGTCCTGGTCAACACTGCCTTGAGTGAGTGGCTGGGAGCCTGCCTATGCCTTCCATAGATTGTGTGGCTCTGAGGAAACCTAAGACTCTGGATAGTTATGTCCTGGTGCTAGCGTCCAAGGTACAGAAATATGAAAGACGAAGCTTGGGTCTTGAATCAGCTTTGATGGTTGGGAAGTGGGAACCTCAGTGGCCCAACAAGGTAGATTTCTCAAAGCAACTTCCCTGCCTGTGGGTCCCACCACTGGCATCATTTTAAATTAAGGCAGGCAAGAATGCAGAAAAGCATGAGGGCTAGGGATGTAGCTCAGTTGGTAGAGTATTTGCCTAGTACACATAAAGCTGGAGCCCTAGGTTTGATCCCAACGCTGCATAAAATTGAACTTGGTGTTTTATGTGTCTAATCCAAGCTCTTGGGAGATGGAGGCAGGAAGGATAAATTCAATGTCATCTGTAGCTACATAGTGAGTTTGAGGTCAGCCTGGACTACATAAGATGCTCCCCAACACATGGCGGGAGGAGGAGAAGAGAAGTAAAGACAAGACAAGTAATGTGTGTAAGCCACCATCGGCCACTCCCACTGCCATTTGCAATATGGTGGAAGTGGTGAGATTTTGATCTACTCGTTACTCCAGAGGGGTATTAAGGGTACTCGGTGTCAATTCTACTGCAAAGACCCTCAACTCCAATGGTACTAGAGTTTCTCCCTCCTGGTGGGAGGGAGAACAATTGTCCGTGGAGTGCTCTCTGTAGTCAGGGAGCAAGCAGGGTGCTGTCAGGACAAGCCAGGACCAGCTTGGGCAGATGCTAACCTCAGCCTCGGCATCTTCCTGGCATCGGTACAGAAACTGCTCTGCAGCATTGTGATTGCTGCATGTTTCCTTCTTTTATAATTTCATGTGACATTTCTAGGTCTTCATATTACCTGGTTAAAATGAAAACCAAGGGCCAGTTCAGCGGGCAAAGGCATAAGCTGCCAAGTCTGATGGCCTGAGTTCAATTCCAGGAGCTCAAATGGTGGAAGCTGAACCAACTTCTGAAAATTATCCTCTGACTTCCACATGTACATATGTGCCATGGCATGTGCACGGGCACGTGCGCACACGCACACACGCACACACACACACTGTAATAGAATTAAAAAGACAAAACTCAATCCTGACATTCTTTCCCCTCTGTCTTTCCAAGTGCTAGGTGCCTTAGCTTCCCCTCCTGGTCCACTGTCCCTCTTCATCATCCCATTCCCTGAGAGATTCCCACTGTGGGCTCCACCAGGCTCTCTTGCCCTCTGGGATCTAATTGAGATTAGCTATCAGGAGACCAAGGCCAAGGGGTAAGAATAGTGCTTGTTTTTCTAGCTGTCTCCCTCTCACAGTCCTCTGACTATTTCCCATAGCTCCTTTGCCTTTACGTACAGCCTCCTCATGAAAATCTGCAAACTGACTCAGTGAGCTCAGTTTCCTTTCCTGCCAAATACATGGCTCCAAAGGAATGATTCTATAGACAAGGCTTTGACATACTGAGGCCCTAAGAAGGGCAATGGACTTGCCACCTGGTTACCCAATTGAGGTTTAGGATGGGAAGGTACTTGAAGGAGACTAATGGGTTGTTGTCTCTCTACAGACGACAGCGCAGCTCCCCCTGCCCCTTTTGAGCACCGGGTAGTGATCGTCAGGGATACCCTGATCTCAGTAGGCTATACAGTGTCCCAACATGAAGTCTTGGGAGGGTAAGTACAGCATCTGCCTGGGTGAGGGGTGGGGATGGAGCACTGAAGCTGACTTGCACAGAGAATGAACAGAGGTATTCCCAGGATGTGAATGGCTGCACATGTGAGGGAGGAGAGGTGTAGAAGGCCTTCAGAGTAGACATGGGAAACATTCCTGAGGTAGCAGGAATGCCGGGCATGGGTGTGGTAAATAGGCTAGTGTGATGTGGATTGGGTAGGGGGTATATTCATATATCCAGAATAGCCCACATGTAATGGGAGTTAGAGTTCTTTAATGAATAAATGGGGGCATGCAGATCAGCCAGGCACCTGGCAGAGAGCCCATGGTCCTGGGCATAAGAAGGAAAGCCCAGGAAACTGAAAAACAGCTTCTCAACACAGGCATGCTTTGAAAGACTCTACCTGAAGATTGAAGTCAAAGTGGGCAGAGCCCAGATTGGACTGAGGCAGCATGAAGCCTAGTTTTAGAGCTGTAAAAGCCGCAGTTCTGAGATATGCAGACAGCAGCATCTTCCAACCCTGTGGGGATTTGGCGGGGCCTACAGATGGAAGAGACAATGATTTCAGCTGAGGTGTACCAACAGCTGGCTTAGAGAGACAAGAGATGGCACATTGTGGAAGGGAAAGTCCATGGTCTGAGAGAAAAGCCACAAGTCACCAGTGGCCAAGGACCACAAGCTAGGAGTTACTGTGAGAAACTTTGAGAGAAGACAACCTATTTAAGGAATGTGCAGGCAGAGCCTGAGAGACCCTGAGAGAGACAAGGTGGGAAGCAATGTATGCCATCTGCCAGCCCTGAGGCCACACTAATATAGCATGAGCCCTGAGGTGGTAAAAAGCCCTGAGGCAGATAGAAGCCTCAGCACATAAACTGAAAGATAGAGTCTGAGAAAGAGAGAGACAGAGGCTCTTACCACAAGCTAGTCCAAGGAGGCTAACAGAAAGCCAGCAGAGGCCAGACGTGGTGGCGCACACCTTTAATCCCAGCACTCAGAAGGCAGAGGTGGGCAGATCTCTATGAGTTCGAGGCCAGCCTGGTCTACAAAGAGAGTCCAGGACAGCCAAGGCTGTTAGAGAAACCCTGTCTCGGAAAAAACCAAAAAAAAAAAAAAAAAAAAACAAAAGAAAGCCAGCAGAAAGGTATGGCATAGAACCTGCTGAGAGAAAGTTCATGAAAACCAGGCCCTGAAGACATCCATCCACAGGCCAAAAGCCTCCAAGAGAGTGAATGAGGCACAAGGAGTCAAGTGGAGCTCTGAGGCCACAGTGAAGACCTTGAAAATAGGCCCCTGTCACATGAGGGCATGATATCGATAGGCCCAAATAAACGAATTAGCCCCAGAAAGGCCTTGAAGCCAAGACAAGGCCACGAGACCAAGGATTAAGCTGCGTGACACAGCACCTGCCCTGAGGGGTTTAGCTAGTTCAAACAGCGGCCTGAGGTGTCTGTGGACAGTCTCAGCTGACTGAAGCTGGCCCTAAGCTAAGTGGTTGAAGCAGGCTGGCCATATGAGCTGGTGAGTGATGCTAGCCCCTGAACCTGGGGAGAAAGCCTCAAACATCAGCTGAACTGAGGCAGAGGCTGCCATAATAATGCCAGAACCAGACTGATGATTACTATTTGAGGTGTGCCTGGAGATAGAAGGTTGACCAATTAAGGCCCTGAAAGTCCCACGGCCTTAATATCCTTTCAAAAGGGTTAGGGTGGGGTTGTATAAGTGTTGTTAGGTATTGTTAGGTTATAGATATTTTTTTAAGTATTAATAAATATAGTTTAATAAAATTTTCAGTTACACTCATAGCAAGGTGAGGATGTTTCCCAGAAGGCTGTAGAGTGGATCACATGATGTGGGTGGTGAAGAAGTGATTTTCTAGACTTCAGGTTCACTCGGGGGTGAGTGATGACTAAGATAACAACCTGTAGTATAGGGTGGTCCACCTGGTGTGCTCACGGACCAGAGGAATGTCAGCCCTGGTGAGCTTTCCCTAATCTCAGCTTACAGTGTCCTTGCATTTCTGTAGGGGCCGGTTTGGCCAGGTGCACAGGTGTACAGAGAGGTCTACAGGCCTTGCACTGGCAGCCAAGATCATCAAAGTGAAGAGCATGAAGGACCGGGTGAGACATCTGCCCCAGGCCAGCCATATCCTTCCAGCCAAGAGTCACCCTCTTTCATTTTCCTCACAGCACCCAGCTCCAGACCCTAGTACCCAGCCCCCTCCATACCAAGCAGGAAGCCCAATGTCTTCTCTCTCTCTTTACCCTGACTCACCACTCACTAAGTCACCCATATCCCTTAGTCCAGACCTCATCTGTGTGGACGTCCTGGCCAACATGCTTGCAGGATCTTGGGCTTGGAAAAGCCCTTCTTTGGTTCTCCTGTCTGTGAGATGAGTGGGTGGATTGAACCAAGGTCCCAACACATTTGGGTGATGAGTCAAGGACGCCTGATGTGACAGCAGAAGTTGAAAGAAGCATAAGATATGTGTGTGTGTGTATGAGTGAATGTGTATGACTGTATATGTGAGTGTATAT
>CAJQZJ010033435.1:984352-1019755 GCA_907164525.1 Lophiomys imhausi
ACTCTGTGCAGGGTGTACTACAGTTCACTGTGTGGGGTGTACTACAGTTCACTGTGTGGGGTGTATTACAGCTCACTCTGTGTGGGATGTACTACAGCTCACTGTGTGGGATGTATTACAGCTCACTGTGTGGGAGTGAACTACAGCTCACTCTGTGTGGGAGTAAACTTCAGCTCACTGGTTTACTGCCCCTCACTCTGTGGAGTTGAGCCTTTTCTCTAGACATGAAACCAACTCTTGACGCTGAAGCTGTGGAGTAGGGGCCATTTATCTTTGTGCTTGTGTTGACTACCTTCTGACAGGGATAGAAAGAGTAAAACATTTGTCATAACATATAACTATCAAAAGTGGGAAAAACAGTGGGCTCAGTGGTACAGTGTTTGCCTGGAATGTATGAGACACTGGGTTCAATCACTAGCATTGACCAAAATTTGGGAAAACAGTATTTAGAAATAATTTTTTCAATATTTTGAAAAACAAGAGAAAAGTCTCATATATGATCTAATTTTCCTATTTAGGCTGATCAGATTTTCCAGGTTCTGGGACAACCTTTCTGCAGGGAATATGCCAAAACCAAGGACCCAACAAAACCCCATAGAGCAGTGTGAGGAGCCTTTTGTAACCAGCCTTGGGTATCCAGTGGGCTGTGACCAACTTTAGGTAGGCCTGGGCTGGCTGCTCTAGTCCCCTCTGAGGGCTTCACTCTGGCTGACAGCTGCCTCTTACTTTTCTGACAGTGTGGATGGTGGTGAACTCTTCGACCGGATCACAGATGAGAAGTACCACCTGACTGAACTGGATGTGGTCTTGTTCACCAGGCAGATCTGTGAAGGTGTACATTACCTGCACCAGCACTACATCCTGCACCTGGACCTCAAGGTCAGTTGTGTGCAGGGCCTTGTCAGGGGTCTTCTGTCAGGTGTATCTCTGTGAGAATGAGCATGTGACTGCAGTTGTCCATGGAGACTGAAAGATGGTGTCAGATGCACTAGAGCTGGAGTTACAGGTGGTTGTGAGCTGTCCAACATGGGTGCTGGGAATTGAACTCAGGGTCTCTGCAAGAACAGCACATGCTCTTAACCACTGAGCCATTTCTCTAGCCCCCTGTGCCATCAACTGTTTCTTTAGTGCAGCTCATTTATTTTTATCTGTCTAGACCCATATGAGTACCCTGAGCCATTTACTTCCCTTGGAGTCTGGGAAACAGGCTTGTAGACAATAAATGTGTAGGCTTCCTTAGCCAGGGTAATAATGGTAAAATATATTCCCCCTCCTCTCTTCCAGCCGGAGAACATACTGTGTGTTAGTCAGACAGGACATCAAATTAAGATCATTGACTTTGGGCTGGCTAGAAGGTAAGGTGTAGAAGTAAATAATTAAATTATTTACCAGTATTTAGATTATCATTAATGGGTCAGTGGTGTTGATCCTTAAGCTGCCATTATAAATGAGCACATGCAGACACCTGATGGATTTTAACAAGCCTTAACCTGTATTGTGCAAACTTAGCCCATCTAAGCTAGCTTATAATTCTATTCCACAAATATGAAACCACAATATATACATACGTCCCCTTGGGCTATTGTTCTCCATGCTATGACAGTGTTCTGGACCTTTCCCCACCTACCTTTCTCTCTGCTCAATCACAGGCCTTGGCATTTTATTAAAGCCAATCAGAGACATTGATTAGAAAGCAAGGTAACACAGCATTACTTCATGTGCAGCAAGCAGGCTTCTGGGAGCAGGTTAATTAACATTTAGAATGCATAACATCACCCCATCAGTAAGGGTCCTGGTACTCTGACAAAATTCCTTCTTCAGTGGCACTTTTAGCTCTCTTGAATATAGCCACCTGTCTGAGATCTAGCGTTTTTTGAGTTTGGGGATGGATACCAGAAAGTTCTTGCCCAAGACCCAGTGGCCTTCGGCTTGCTATTAATGCAGTGGGGCTGTAGTATAGGCCCCATTTTCTTAAAAGGTTGTGGAATTAGCTGTACTTTGAAGCACCTGTCTAAGCAGAAGAAAATAGTTACAGGGGACTGCTGAACAGGGTTCACGGCAGACTAAGTCCCATCAGTTCTCCGTCTTGCTAGGGACTAAGCTACTCAGTCCGTCCACCACCGTTCTCGCAGGCGGAGAAATCTCTAGCTTACATATGAAAACACATATGTGACAGCGTGGGGCGATGCCATGGTAAGGGGATCTGGAGCCACTGAAGTCTAGAACTTAGTACAAGAGTGACACAATGACATTCTTGCTCATGTGGAGATAGTCATGAGAGCTCAATGGGAACTCGTATGGCTAGTGCAAACTCCGTTAGGTCCTTCAGTGCATTAAGAGGTTATTGTGTACAATGAAACATTTATGTTACATGTATTTATGTATGTGGGAGCAGGGAGGCACAGGGCATGCCGTAGATAATGTGTGGAAGTCAGAGGGCAGCTCCCAGGAGTTGGTTCTTTCCTTCCTCTGCATGGGCCCTGGGAGATAAACTCATCACAGGGTTTGGCAGTAAGCACCTTTAGCCACTGAGTCTCTCACTGACTCTTGTATACAATTAAATAAAAAAAGGACTTGTTCATTTTTATCTTAATGTGTATCTATGCACCATGTGCATGCAGTACCCACAGAGGCCACAAGAAGCTGTCAGATCCCCTGGAACTGCAGTACAGACAGCTGTGAATTTGCATATAGATGCTGGGGAACAAACCCGGGCCCTCTGAAAGCGCAGCCAGTGCTTTTAACCACCTAGCTGTTTCTCTAGCCCTCCTCGTATATAAATTCCAATTATCTTAAAGACCCTTATGTTTCACAGAGCCTAAAGCACACATACTTTTACTTCCTAGTCCTGACAGTCTCGTGCCCATGACAGGCTCTAGTGGCAGTATAGACCCCTGGCAGGGGTTGCAGCAAATCTATGCTGCTTAGAGACTCTGCGCACCAAATCTCCAGTCGAAATGAGGCTCTTAACCTGAACTGATTCACTAGTTGTGTGCCCGCCCTCCACTTTTCTTTTCTCCAAGAATGACTCTTCTCTGGGAATCACGTGTTTTCTGGGTAGTTCTGAATACAGAAGCTGAATTTCAACTCTTTCTGAAGTTTTTCTGACATTTTCCCCTTTCTTTTCTTTCTTCCCTCCTTACCCCCTTCATTGCTTCATTCTTTTTTGGGGGGGGTCAGGGTACGAGTTTCAGGTAGCTCAGCCTGGCCTCACACTTGTTCTACGGTGAGGCTGACTTTGACGTTTAAGTCTTGATTTTCCTGCCTCCACCTCCTTTGCTGGGATTATAGCATGTGTCCCCACATAGCTTTGTCTATTTGTTTGCTTTTGAGACAAGATCTGATTATGTAGCCCTTGGCTGGCCTCAGTCTTGTGATCTTCCTTCTTTAGCCTCCTGAGTGCTAGGATTTTGTGTGTGTGCCTCTGTGGCCGGGTTTTCTGCCATCTTCATGGCTGTTTCCCACAAGGAGCTGTCTTTGTTCCTTTCTGAGTTGCTAAGTACCCTGTCTTCTCCCCATTACCCACACAGGACAGGAAGAAGCAGAGCTACTTGCCAGGTTAGCCTCTGGCTTATGCCCCTGCTTTGAGGCAACATCCTGAATTACATGGCAGTCTTTTGGGGTCACTCCTCCACTGGCTGAAGTGTTACCTATTTACAGGAGCAAAAGATATATTTTCTTGCCATACACCTGAAAATCACATTCAGTCTATAGTATAGAAAATATGCCTCATCATTTACTAAACCATGTCTTCTAAAATTGGGATTAGTTTGCACATGTGTGTGTGTGTTACACAAGAGAGTGGTGCTTTTCAACCTGTTTCTCACCACCACCATCTGCCTTCAGCAGACCTTTTCAGACCTTTCTGCATACTCTGTCCCCTCCCCCATGGAGTGCAATGGCATGGAAGCCCTCTGTGTCTCTGTTTGTCCTCTGGCTCTTTGCAAAGCCATAATAGGGACATAATTTTTGGTCCCCCAAAGCCCTCCCCCCTTTGGATCCTTGTACTTATTGGAATGCCCATACAAGATCTGAAGGACACACTTGAATGCCAGATGACCAATTGTCATATGAACGCTTACAGTGACACTCTGAATTCAGAACAAGAAGCAACCACTAGAAGCTGCTGGTGTAAGGGAAGGTTTCTCAACGACAAGATTTGTCATGTGCAGGTAGTGATACTGCTGACAAATGTTTAGCTACCAGCTCAGAAGAGGAGAGGAAGTGGAGACACAGGGTTGATTTGCAATATTTTCCAGTTTTTGCAAATTGATGAACACAGTTTGCTTTAGTGATCTTCTGAGAGTCAAAGCCAGTGTGCACTGGAGCTGTAGAGGGAAGCCAAGGGAGATGGTATTAGTCATCCCCTTAGAACAGATGTTGGAGTATGAGCAGGCTCACGTAAGGAAAACACAGTATAGGATGAGAACATTAATAAGGGATCCTGAATGCTAGGCTCAAAAGTTTGGCTTTTATTTGACAGGCCACTGAATCTTACCATTCAGTAACTTCAAGATGGTCCCTTGACACTAGCCTGGGAAAATCAGTATTTCTTTTTTTTTTTTTTTTGGTTTTTCGAGATAGGGTTTCTCTGTGTAGCCCTGGCTGTCCTGGACTCACTTTGTAGACCAGGATGGCCTCGAACTCACAAAGATCCGCCTGCCTCTGCCTCCCAAGTGCTGGGATTAAAGGCGTGCACCACCACCGCCCGGCTGAAAATCAGTATTTCTATCACCCAAAATGGCAATTACTGAAGATCAAATCTTTACAAAAAAATGTGGATAGCTAACTTTAAACATTTACCATTATTTGAGATCACTGATCTGGCTCAGTTTAGTTAGTTTTACTATTTATTCATTGTTCATTATTGAATAAGGAATAATAATTACTCATAATTATTCAGGGTGTTTTGCCTGTATTATGTCTGTGCACATGAGTACAGGGGCCAGAAGAGGGCATTGGACTCTGTGGAACTGGAGTTACAAATGGTTTTGAGCCACCATAGTGGTTCTGGGAATTGAACCTGGGTCTGAACCAATGGAAAGAGCCATCCCTCCAGCCCCTTGGTGAGGTCAGATGTGCACAGTTTCGTTCTTTTCTGGGGCAGTAATGCAGGAACACTTATCAGGCCCAGCACCAGTGGAATGGCACTGATTTCAAGGTATTTCCACATGTAGTGGAAGGAATATTACATCTCAGGACACAGGGTGTGAAATTAGCACACAATAAAACCTGCATCTGTTTTCCGGACCTCTACTTTTAATTCTTTTGAATACATGCTCAAAAAAATTGCTAGATCGCATCATTCTATTTTAAAATTTCTTTTATTAATCACTTCTCTGGATTTTGTTTTGTTTTATTATTGAGACAGTCTGTCACTCAAGCTTGCTTAAACTCATTGTGTAACTTATCCTGGTCTCAAACTCATCTCAGTCTTCCTGTGTCAGCCTCCTGAGTATTAGAATCACAGTTTAAGACATCACACCCTGCTCACTTTTCTGTTTCTGCTTCCTTTCGCATTCATTACTTATATTGCATAAAGGACCTGAATTCCAGTCAACACTTGCTTCATTCTCACTCCTTCCCTCCTATGTGTGTGTGTGTTTTAATACTGTAGACATTTATGTAGGTGCATGTAGAACCACATTGTACTTTTTTTTTTTTTTGGTTTTTTCGAGACAGGGTTTCTCTGTGTATCCCTGGCTGTCCTGGACTCACTTTTGTAGACCAGGCTGGCCTCGAACTCACAAAGATCCACCTGCCTCTGCCTCCCGAGTGCTGGGATTAAAGGCGTGCGCCACCACCGCCCGGCCACATTGTACTTTTAATTTGTAGTTTTTCTCATGATTATTAATGATCATCTTTGCCTTTTCTCACTCTGATCCCTCTAGCACATTGTGCACACCAACAGAGCATCTCTCTCCAGGAGCTTCTGCTCCATTTGTTTGTACTTATTCATGTGGTTGCAAACCAAATAAGATATATTGGTCTCCTCTCATCTTCAGATTGTAAGTGCCTAAAAGGACTATAGTTTTCTGGTCTACCATTAACTTAGAAAGGCTGGAAGGTGTCTGAGGGTGCTGTTAAACAGCTTGTAGGTGTGAGAGTGGGGCCAGGCAACATATCTGACAACACACCTGACAGCACACCTGACAACACACCTGACAGCACACCTGACAACACACCTGACAGCGCACCTGACAACACACCTGACAGCACACCTGACAGTACACCTGACAACACACCTGATAGCACACCTGAAAACACACCTGACAGGTGGGGTGGGGAAATTTTTCCTTCTAGGAGCCATATCTGCATCCACACATTCTCTCCCATGATGCTCCGAACTGTCCCCCTTTTCTCAGATACAAGCCTCGGGAGAAGCTGAAGGTGAACTTTGGTACTCCGGAGTTCCTGGCCCCAGAAGTTGTTAACTATGAGTTTGTCTCATTCCCGACAGACATGTGGAGTGTGGGAGTTATCACCTATATGCTGTGAGTACTGTGGGGCCTTGTTCTGGGTGGGGCTTGGGCTATCCGTCCTACTTCGGTACTCTTAGAAGCAGAAAAAGAACATGGATAGAGGAGCAGGGTAATGAGATCAAAGAAAGGCAGTCAGCTAAGGGTGTGCTATAGATGGAGCTTGCTTCTAGCTGCCGAATGAAAATGAGGACATGACCAATCCTACATATGGTTGAGGAGAAGGTTTTATTGAGATATGAGGGAGAGGACATCCAGAGGCACCTGGAAGAGTCCAGACTGAACTGGGTCATGGGGGTGGAGGGGAATGGGGAGAAAGGAAGAAAAGGGGGTTGGGCTGGCGGACTAAGAGAGGAAGTGACCACTGACCAAGAGCAAGCTAAAGAGGCCAAAAGTGCGTGGGAACCAAGAGTGCCAAGAGAGGAACCAGGAGTCACAAAAGTGCATAACCAAAATGGCTGAGTTTACATACAAGAAAGAGAAGTTGGGAGTCGGGAGGCCCAGCCCCTGGGAGGGAGTGGTTTAGGGTAGGGGACGGAGTGAGACCTGCTGGGAGGAGCCACAGGTACTGAGTAAAACCTGTTCAGGGTTTGAGACCTAAAAACTAAAAATAACTCCCAGTATTAATAGCACAGACATGAGGTACACCTGTGCAAGGCTAGGAAACCCCGGAATCCATTGTGGAACACCCCTCAGCGCTATGTTATCAGAGGGGTGAAAGAGTAGGATATTTATAACCGCGGCTCTTTTTTTTTTTTTTTTTTTTTTTTGGTTTTTTTGAGAAAGAGTTTCTCTGTGTAGCTCTGGCTGTCCTGGACTCGCTTTGTAGACCAGGCTGGCCTCGAACTCACAGAGATCCGCCTGCCTCTGCCTCCCGAGTGCTGGGATTAAAGGCGTGCGCCACCACCGCCCGGCTTATAACCGCGGCTCTTAACAGTTCTTATTTGTGGGTTGTTCTGAAGCGTGGGGCCAGAGTTAATTTCTGGGTGACAACAACGAGCTTCGGTTGGAAAGACATCAAACAAAGAAATACAGGTATGGGTACCAGTCAGGGAAGTAGTGCATTACAATGTTATAAAACTGGGATAGAAGCAGTTTAGGGGAGGGCAGAGTTTCAGATTACTGCCAACACCGAGGGCAGTCAGGGCAGGAACTCAAGGCAGGAACTGGAAGCAGAAACCGTAGAGGAATGCTGCTTTGGCTCATTAATACGCCCAATGCTTAGCTAGCTTTTTTTTTTTTTTTAATAGCCCAGGGACTATAAAAGGCTTTGTGTTTGCTGTACCAGGCTGGGGAAACTTAAAGCCTCAGTCACTCAGTTAGGTTTTCTTGCCTCCCTGCCTTAGCCTGAGTATAGTAAAGCCAATATTTCATTGGATTGAAGGACACTAGTATCTATTAGAGCCTGGCTGTCTCAGAAAACATAAAGTTATTTTTAAATAAATACATGCTCTGGGCATAGTGGTGTACATCTTTAATCCCAACACTCAGGAGGCAGAGGTGGGAGGATCTCTGTGAGTTCAACTCACTTATCTCTGCCAGCCTACATAGTGAGTTCTAGCACAGCCAGGGCTAACTAGAGAAACCGTCTCAAACAAACAAACAAACAAAAAACTGACCAACATAGATAAATAAATACTTGATAATTGGACACATGGTGTCAGATTCCCCTTTACACTTACTCTTGAGTGGTAGTTCTCAACCTGTGGGTCGCAACCCCTTTAGAGGTAGAATGACCCTTTCACAGGGGGTCACCTAGGACCATTGGAAAACACAGATATTTATATTATGATTTATAACAGTAGCAAAATTACAGTTATGATGCAGCGACAGAAATAATTTTATGTTCGGGGCTCACCACAACACAAGGAACTGTATTGAAAGGTCTCAGCATTAGGAAGGTGGAGAACTGACGCTGTAGAGACAAGGAAAGAGTTGCATGTGATAGGAGCTGTTCAGAAAGTCCTTTCCCCCAACTACCTCCTTCAAATGGGCATGTGGAATGATATTCGATGGAGAGATAATAGAAATAGAGCTTGTGATACTATTCTGGTCCTTTCTCTGCTCCATAGGCTCAGTGGTTTGTCCCCATTTCTGGGGGACACAGATGCAGAGACCATGAATTTTATTGTGAACTGCAGCTGGGATTTTGATGCTGATACCTTCAAAGGGCTGTCAGAGGAAGCCAAGGACTTTGTTTCCCGGTTGCTGGTCAAAGAGAAGAGGTATTTTTAGTTACTGGTCACTCAGTGGCCATTATAACGGCCCTGATCTGTGTGCCGAGCAAGGATGCCGAATCTGTTCTTCCTGTGGGATTTCTTAGTTTGTTATTTGTTTGGAACTGTAAAAGGAGTAGCAGCAGGACAAAGGGAATTACTTTAAAAAACAACTAGGCTAGACAGTCTTAGAAAGACTTATATTACAAATGAGTCCTATTACAAATTATTATTTATAATAAGCTAACATTGACAGCCGGGTGTGGTGGCGCACGCCTTTAATCCCAGCACTTGGGAGGCAGAGGCAGGCGGATCTCTGTGAGTTCAAGGCCAGCCTGGTCTACAAAGAGAGTCCAGGACAACCAGAGATACACAGAGAAACCCTGTCTCGAAAAACCAAAAAAAAAAAAAAAAAGAAATAAGCTAACATTGAGAAAAGTTGAGATATGTAGATACCATTCCTCAGAATACAGGTCTGAGTGCTTCATTTCTTGGTCACAAAGGCCTCCTTAGCCTTTAGTATGTCTCAGGGTGGCTATTGCTGTGATGAAACTCCATGAACAAAAGCAAATTGGGAAGGAAAGGGTTTATTTCACAGTTCCATTTAACAGTTCATCATCCAAAGCAGTTGAGGGCAGGCACTCAAATGAGGCAGGAACCTGGAGGCAGGAACTGAATCAGAGGCCATGGAAGGGTGCTGCTTACTGTGTTGCTCAGCCTGCCTTTTATGAACCCAGGACCACCTGCCCAGGGGTGGCACCATCCACAAAGGGCTGGGCCCTCCCACATCAATCACTAATCCAAGAAAATGCCCTACAGGCTAGCCGGCACAAGTAGCTCTATTAAGGCCATTGATGGAGCTGTTGCGGGTTTTTTTTCTTTGATACTCAGACATAAAATAATTGGAAATAATCAGTGACAACACCCCAAGGAAACCCCAAGGTGTTGGTGGTGCACGCCTTGAATCCCAGCACTCGGGAGGCAGAGGCAGGTGGATCTCTGTGAGTTCGAGGCCAGGCTGGTCTACAGAGGAAGTTCCAGGACAGCCAGGGCTACACAGAGAAACCCTGTCTCCTGAAAAAAAAAAAGTACCCAGGAGAAAGGCCCAAGAGTCCACTGCTCACTGATCTTCAGTTTCTTACTGTAAAAACTTTCTGAGTTAAGAAAATCCAAAATTGTATGTAAAATTCAGATGAGCCGGTTGAATTGGGAGGCTGAAATGGCCAGCTGACAAGAGAAATGGGTTTTGTTCACGCATCCCATTCTCCTAAGAGCAATCCCAGTGGCAGCTGGCCTTCATTGGTCTGCCAATGAAGCTTCCCAGCCCTCCGTGGGAGGGGTGCTGAGTCACTGGGATGTGATCTTCTGTGGAGGTCAGGAAACTTTCACTGATGACTTACTGACTCTTGTAAGGAGGGGGGTTTATGGCTCACGGCACGAATCTGTCTGAACGATGAACCTGTCTCATCCACTCAGACTTCCCATCCAATAGAACAGATTTTTAGACAACTCGCAAAGGCAGGCGAAACTCAACGTTTGTACTACCCATTTGACTCCACAGCTGCAGGATGAGCGCCACACAGTGCCTGAAACACGAGTGGTTAAATCACCTGCCCGCCAAAGCCTCTGGCTTCAACGTTCGTCTCAGATCCCAACTATTGCTGCAGAAATACATGGCCCAGAGCAAATGGAAGGTATTTTGGTTTTCCTTCAGTAAAAGCGGCATTTGCCTTCTGTCCTTTGAAAGAATGACAGCCAAGTTTTTACTCATACATGGAGTCTAAATATAAGGATTATTTAAAGGGAAGGTTTCTCTCTTATGTCGTAGCTGCTAGTTTGATTAAAAGATGCCAGGGGGAGCCTGGCGTGGTGGCGCATGCCTTTAATCCCAGCACTCGGGAGGCAGAGGCAGGCAAATCTCTGTGAGTTCGAGGCCAGCCTGGTCTACAAAGCAAGTCCAGGACAGCCAAAGGATACACAGAGAAACCCTGTCTCGAAAAACAAAACAAAACAACAACAAAAGATGCCAGGGGCTCAGTGTGACAGTGCACCGCCTTTAACTTCAGCACTTGGAGAGGCAGAGAAAGTGGCTGGAAGATCACTGTGAGTTTGAGGCTAGCCTAGGCTACATATCAAATTTCAGGACAGGCAGAGCTATGTAGTGAGACCAGGTTCCAAAAAACAAACAAGAATGCCATAGAACAGAAATCACTGGTATTAAAATGATACAGCCCATAGTTACCTGAATTCTTGAAGTACCAGGATTAAACAGCATACATTCTCATTGGTGACAGTTAGGCTGTGTGAAGCCTGGGGCTTGATTCTATCACAGTTTAGAAAGTGAGATGGGAAAGCCATATTAAGCTTCAAAAGCTTTTAAACGGACACCATGGATTTGTTTGGTATTTCAACACAGAACCTATCTTTTTTTTTTTTTTTGTTTTTTCGAGACAGGGTTTCTCTGTGTATCCTTGGCTGTCCTGGACTCACTTTGTAGACCAGGCTGGCCTCGAACTCACAGTGATCCGCCTGCCTCTGCCTCCCAAGTGCTGGGATTAAAGGCGTGCGCCACCACTGCCCGGCTCACAGAACCTATCTTAACAGCAATTGTTTCCCAGGAAACTAGCTTCCCCAAATTTTGGTATTGATTCAGATCCCCAAGGGGGACAAGAATCAACAGGATTTTGCTCTGAGCTCAACATGTACTCAGCATGTGTAAGGCTCTTGGTTCAAACCTCAGCATCATATAAACAAACAAATACACAATGAGAAGTCCCCACATCACTCCCACCCCAAACTCAGAAACAGACAATGAAACCAAAACCTTTTCCTTAAGCCAGCACTTAAGATTATATGTGCACACAGCCATGTGAAGCAAACATTTTACACTACTTCAGTAGTGTAGGACATTCTCTGTTCTTTTCTATGCCATCTGCTTTTTTTTTTTTTTAAGCTGTTTCTAGTTACTCACGATTTATGAGTAACAATTTGAAAATGTGTTCTAAAGAGCTCTATTTTCTACATTAAAGGGCAGAATGACTTTTCTTCTCAAACATGCCCCAGAATGTGACTTTCAATTATTCTGGAAACCTAGTCCCCCTTTAGAGTATCAGTATTTGTTTGTTTGTTTCTTTTTTGAAAGTAGATTTTTTTCTTATATAATATATCCTGATTTTGGTTTCTCCTCCCTCTACTCCTGCCAGTTCCTCCCCCCACCCCCCGCTGGATCCACTCCCTTTCTCTCTCTCATTAGAAAACAAACAGGTTCCAGGCAATGGTGGCACATGCCTTTAATCTCATGCCTTTAATGGAGGCAGGGGCAGGTGGATCTCTCTGAGTTTGAGGCCAGCCTGGTCTACAGAGAGTTCCAGGACAGCCAGGGCTACACAGAGAAACCCTGTCCTGAAGAGCCAAACCATACAAAACAAACAAAAAACAGACTTCTATGGGATAATAATAAAATATAACAAGACAAAACAAAAACTAATGCATTGGAGTTGGACAAAAGAAACTGAAGGAAAAGAGCCCAAGGGAAGAAGATAGAAGCTTCAGAGACCCACTTGTTGCAATGTAGAGTACCAGTTTTGAACAAGCCTAAGTGCCTAGACTTGTTTTTTTTTTTATCATTTCTTCTTAAGTACTCCATCTAAAGATGCACTTTTTCTTTTCTTTTGTTCCCCTCTCCCCTTTGTTTCAAGAAACATTTCCATGTGGTAGCTGCAGTCAACAGGCTAAAAAAATTTCCAACGTGTCCCTAGTCCTCAGCTCTGCTGCTCCACTGGGCCTAGGGATTCTTGAGGCAGCATGAAGTGGCCATATGAATGAAGATATTCAAGATTTTCTGTAGTCTGGTGACTTGCTTTTATTGATTCTTCTTATTTGGCAAAGAATGGTGGAATGAAGAAAGAGATAAAAAGATATAAAAAAGAGAGAAGAAAAGGAAAAAGAAGAAAGCAAGGAAGGAAAAAAGGTTATGTTGTTTTCTTCCTTGTAGATGAGAAGTTTTGTTTGTTTGTTTGTTTTTGTTTTTTTTGTATTTAAAGCCCTAGGAACATGTTTCTGCCTTGTAAGATCATCAGGTCTGATATGCTTCTTCCTCTGCAGTACCCTTATTTTTGGTAATAAGAGTAGACATACTCAGGATGGGCAGGGGAAGGCCTGCTTGGCTTTTGGTGAAATTTGAATTCTAAACTTGTCATGATTAAAGAACTCAGTTGGTTGGGCTGGAGAGATGGCTCAGCCGTTAAAGGCTAGGCTCACAACCAAAAATATAAGAACTCAGTTGGGAGGGAGATATGGATCTGGGAGCTGTTAGTTGCGAGAGTGGGTAATGAATATGATCAAAACATACTGTGTAAAATTCTTAAAGAATTAAATAAAATATATTTTAAAAAAGGAGTCAGTAGATTTGGGCTGCTGGAAACTTTGGTCAGAATGGGTGAAAGTGTAGAGTGTAGATGACTAGTGAGTTCTCAGCTCCAGATGAAGCATCTTGTCAATCCCCCATCCAAGGCTCAGGGAGCTTTACAGAAGAGGGAACAGAAAGAATGTAAGAGTTGGTAGATGAGAACGGCTGCTATGAAATGCTGTCTACTAGACATGACATAGCTTCTGCAGGCATCCAACTCACAGAACCTGTAAAAGATCAAGTTCATCAAAATTCCAGCTTGGATGGGAGGGAACTCCTGAGGCCCACCACTCACCCCTATTGGTAGAGTTGAGGGAGACTTGTTCTCCTTCAGCCTCTGGTACTAGCTGTTCATGCCCCAGTGGAAGCTACATGCCCATGTGCACATGCACAGTACTAATTAGACTTGGAAGGTTAACAATAGCAAAAAATAAATAAAAGGAGGACACGAAGCTAGGAGGGAGATGGGGTGAGATGTTAGGGAGAGTTGGAAGCAGGTCGATGGATATGATCAACATGCATTGTACTAATGTATGGAGTGTTCAAAGAATAAAAATAAATCATTAAAAAAAGAACTTGGTAGATTCTTTTGCAAGGAAAGGAATGCCATCCAGTACTTCCTTCCAGTGACAAGAATTCCTAGAATTATGACTGACTCTGCTCTCAGAATAAGTGAGGAGAGCAACCCTCAGATATGTTTTATCTTCTCTTTTAAGAATCAGCATTGGCCAGGTAGTGGTGGAGCATGTATTTAATCCTAGCATTGGGAGGCAGAGGCAGGTGACTCTCTGTGAGTTTGAGGTATCCTGGTCTACAGAGTGAGTTCCAGGACAGCCAGGGCTACACAGATAAAGCTTGTCTTGGAAAACAAAACAAAACAAAACACAAACAAACAACCCCTCCACACACAGAAAACAAAAAAACAAAACCAACATCAGCCAGGTAGAACTATACCTGCAATCCCAACACTCAAAAGTCTGAGGCAGGAGGATTACAAATTTGAGGCCAGAGAGCAAAACAAAACGAAAAACATCAGCCTACATTTCTTCAGTATGATCTAAAATTTTAAAACCTATCAACCTTCATGACCAAATTTGATTATTTTGAATGTGCTTTTAAAACTTCATATGCGGGACTGGAAGAATGGCTCAGCATTTAAGAGCACTCACTGGCTGTTCTTCCAAAGGACCTAGGTTAAAATCCCAGCACCTACATGGCAGTTCATAGCTGTCTGTATTTGCTGGATGTGGTGGCACATGCCTTTAATTCCAGTACTTGGGAGGCAGAAGCAGGCAGATCTCTGTGAGTTCAAGGCTAGCATGATCTACAAAGTGTGTCCAGGAAAGCCAGGGATACTCAGAGAAATCCTGTCTAAAAAAAACAAAAACAAAAACAAGAAACCCTCATATGAACCCCCGGTTTTTCTTCTAATTCTTACAGGTTCTGACACCCTCTTTCTTGGTTATGAATTTCTAGTGTCAAAAATCTGGACACTGATACACACTCTGTGGAAGAAAAAGATAACTGATAACTGTAATGTCCAGCTTTCTTATGGTAATTCAGAAACAATCCATCACAGAGCAATGAAGAAAAACCCCTCTCCTACAGCCTGTGCCTAGTCTAAGTAGACATTTCTGGTTTGGGGTTTTTTTGTTTTTGTTTCTTTTTTGAAACAGGGTTTCTCTGTGTGTCTCTGGCTGTCCTGGATTCACTTTGTAGACCAGGTTAGCCTTGAACTCACAGAGATCTGCCTGCCTCTGCCTCCCAAGTGCTGGGAGCCACCATGCCCGGCTCCTAAATAGACATTTCTAGATGCGGGTATATGTAACTATGTGGTGCGCATTGCCATTGGTCCAATGAGATGACAGTTCTTAATATAGTGAACAACTAACACATTCCAAACTTCTCATGTGCATTTAAATACTTTGCCAACTTGTGAAGTGATTTAAAAGGATGCTATTCAAAACTAAACCATTCTCATTTCCTTAGTTCTTACTTGTGTGTAATGTTCCCAGTACTCTGTGTGTATGTGCATTTACACATGTGTGCATGTTCCTACGGGGGCCAGGGGTCAGTGTTGAGTGTCTTCCTCAATTGTTCTTTTCTTCCTGCTTTGGCTAGATTGGCTGGCCAGCAAATCCCAAGGGTGCTCATCTTTGCTGCTTAGCACTGGATTGCAGGCTGCTATTCTGCACCTGACAGGGAATTCCAACCTTGTCTGGTATCAAGCCTGAAATGCACGCTCCTTAGCAGGAAGATCAGGGCTAGGCCTGTCCAGGCAGAAAAGGACGGAACACAGACCAGAGGATCCATACCCTCAGGATGTCCAGGCAGGCTGTAGAGGCAGGATAAAGGTTTATTTTCACTGCCAAGTGTCACAGCTCTTGCTAAGCATCCAGGAGAGAAAAGGGTAACCCCAACCCTCTCATGAAACAAAAGGTTACAACTCTTTTAGCTGAGCTGCTAGCACTGGGCCGTGCAGATGTAAGGAGCTCTTGAGCCCCTAGACTGGGCCAAGCAGCTTTGGGAGTCTGGCTTGGTTTGGACAGATGTGGAGGCTGCTTTGGGGACATCCAGCAATGGGCTGTTGCTGCAGATGACCACCGTGTCCAATGGTGTGTGAACAGGAGAAAAATGAAAGCTCAGTGCCTCTCAGTGAGCTTCAGAGGTGGTCCCTAGGGTTACTGGCAATGGTAATTGAGACATGAGCCTGGCTAGGCAGCCATGGCAGCAGTGGGGGTGTGAGGTGGTGCTCCAGGTACTCAGAGATGAGCCTCGGCTGCCAGTGGTAAGAGACCCAGCAAGGGGGTGGCAAGGCAGGAGCCTGCATGCCAGGCAACCCTAGCTAAGCCAGTGGATCCAGCATTGAGTTCTTCATGGGGAGAAGAGTGTTTCCCTCCCAAGCCCAAAATAAACAGCCAAGTCTCAGACAGTCATGGTGGAGGAATGGAGAGAGTTTATTTCATGAATCAGGAACATTATAAACCTTGAGCAATGGGGAGGGCTTTCATTGGAGGTGAATGTGTTTGATTCACTGGGCATGCTCCTATTATAAGAAAGGAAACACAGTACACTGAAGAAAGAAATTGAGGAACATATCAGAAAATGGAAAGATTTCCCATGCTCATGGACCAGTAGAATTAATATTGGCCACCCTACTAAAAGCAATCTACAAATTTAATGCAATATCTATCAAAATTCCAACACAATTATTTACAGAAATTGAAAGGACAATTTTCAGCTTCATAGATACAAAAAACCACAGTGCTGGGTGTGGTGGCACATCCCTTTAATCCCAGCACTCGGGAGGTAGAGGTACGCAGATCTTTGTGAGTTTGAGGCCAGCCTGGTCTACAGAGAAAGTCCAGGATAGTCAGGGCTCTGTTAAACAGAGAAACCCTGTCTCAAAAAACAAACAAACAAACAAAAAACAAAACCAAAGCCAAGACCCCCCCCACAAACACTCAGAATAATTAAAACAATCTTGAATAATAAAAGAATTGCTGCCGGGCGGTGGTGGCGCACGCCTTTAATCCCAGCACTTGGGAGGCAGAGGCAGGCAGATCTTTGTGAGTTCGAGGCCCACCTGGTCTACAAAGCGAGTCCAGGACAGCCAGAGATATTCAGAGAAACCCTGTCTTGAAAAAACCAAAAAAAAAAAAAGAAAAAAGAATTGCTAGTGGTATCACCATTTCAAATTTCAAGTTGTACCACAGAGATATAGTAATAAAAACAGCTTGATATTGACATTAAAACAGATATGCTGATCAATGGAATAGAATTAAAATTCCAGACATAAGTCCACACTCCTATTGACACTTGAAAGTTTACAAAGAAGCTGCTAATAATAATAATAATAATAATAATAATAATAATAATAATAATAATGTTGGATAAAAGACAGTATCTTCAACAAATGGTGCTGGTCAAACTGGATGGCTACATGTAGAAGAATGCAAATAGATTCATATTTATCAACATGCACAAAACTCAACTCCAAATGAATCAATGACCTTAGCATACGGCTTGTTACCCCAAATCTGATAGAGGAGAAAGTAGGGAATATTCTTGAACTCATTGACACAAGGAAGACTTTCTGAACAGGACATTGATAGCACAGGCACTAAAAACAACAATTAATAAATAGGACCTCATGAAACAGAAAAGTTTCTGTATGGCAATGGACCATCAATTGGACAGTTCTGGCTACAGAAAAGACCCAAAAACAAAAACAACCCCCCCCCCAAAACAAAAAACTAGACATCAAGAAAACAACCCAACTAAAAAAGGGATATTGAACAGAGTTCCCCCAAAGATGAAGCACAAATGATTGAGAAGCACTCAAAGAAATGTTCAACATCCTTAGTCATAGAGAAATGCAAATCAAAACTGCGCTGAGATTTCACCTTACATCAGTCAGAATGGCTAAGATCATTAAAAAAACCAAAAACCAACATACTGATAGCACACGCTGTTGAGGATGTGGGGTAAGGAGAACACTCATCCATTGCTGGTGGTAGGGCAAATTTGTACCCCCACTATGGAAATCAGTGAGGTAGTTCCTCAGGAAACTGGAAATAGATCTACCTCAAGATCCAGCTATACCGCTCTTGGGCATATACCCAAAGGACTACATCCTACTACAAAGATTCTTATTCAGGGGCTGGAGAGATGACTCAGCAGTTAAGAGCACTGTCTGCTCTTCCAGAGGACCCAAGTTCAATTCCCAGCACCCACATGGCAGCTCACAACTGTCTATGACTCCTGTTCCAGAGGATCTGACACCCTCACACATGCAGACAAAACATCAATGTACATAAATAAAAATAAATAAAAACCCCAAAGACACTTGTTCATCCATTTTCATTGCTGTTCTAACTATTATAGCCAGAAATTAGAAACAGTTTAGATCTCCATCAACAGATGATAAAATGTGATATTTGTACAATGGTATATTATTCAGCTATTAAAATAAAATAATCAAAATAATCACAGATAAATGGATGGAGCTAGAAAAAAAATCATCCTGAGTCAGATAACCAGACTAAAAAAGACAAATATGGTATGTATTTGTTTTGGTATAGATTCTTTTATATTGAGATCTTAGCTTTTAAGCTTTTCATAGGCATACCACAAATCCATATAATCACAGAAGTTAGAAATAGAGTAAGGGAGTAGGAGGGAGGAGAGGATCACTCAATGAAGGGAAATAGAATACATAGTTATAGAGAGATGAGGCAGTAACAGAATATTTTTATTTATAAACACTTATATTTATTAATACTTAACAAACATCTATAAAATACCTAAACCTTCTAACCTAAAACCTATAATCTAAGAATACCCTAATACCTAATAACACTCTAATACCTACCTAAAAACACTTAACTAACATTATTTTAACTTTCTTTAAAGGATATAATATTCTTAGCATAAGTCCATGCAGGATGACTTGGTGTACAGCAGTCCTGGAAGTCAGTTCCTTTTCAAAGCTTAGTGTTTGTTGGGTCTTACTTTTGCCAGTTCGTAATACCAGTTTATTTCCACCAGCAAATTGTGGCCAGTTTATAAAGTCAGTCTGTTCCAACTGCCAAACCGAGGGAGGCTTTTTCAATCAGCTAAGACTTGCCTCCATGGTCCTTTTGGCCCAGGCAAGTCTCAAGGCAGGAAGCCTCTCGAAGTGGCTTCTGGACTCTGCTTTCCTCACACAATTTTCCAGTGCTCTGGGGCCTCAAGACAGATGCCTTTAAAGGACTCTCAGCAGGTTTATGGTATGCCTTTGCCTTGGGCTATAGCAGTCTAAAATCTGTTAATGGTGTACCTTACTATGCTCTTCTTCAACTTGACTTTTCAGTTGGTGAGAGCAGGAGCAAGAGAGAGATCGAGTGGAATTCTCTGGCTTATATATCTCATTTTCTCATAATCCTTGGCAGTCTCAAGGGTCCATGAGATTTCTTGTGATGTTCAACAGTCCTGTTGCTTCTCACTGCAAATGATGTCATCTGTGTGGCTTTCGAGGTTTCTTAACTGTGCCCCTTCAACAGGGCATATTGTCCAGCTACAACCAACTTTTTGTCCATATCCACAAACCAAAGGGATGCCAAGCTCTTCATTATGTGCTACCAGATTCTAATCTGAACTGCCTACTAATTTCACTAAAAAGATCTAACTTCTACCACAAGGGGAGACTGGAATGGGAGGATTAAATGGGGAGGGAAAGAGTGAAAGGAGGGAATATGGGAGGGACAACTAACAGTAAGGACCTTTTGAGGGAGGCCCTTACTTCTACTTCTGGAAGCCCACTATAGTAGAAGCTTCTTAAACTATGTACATATATGAAAGAAATCTAAATGGAATCACCAAACAATGGGGAAGACAATGCCTCAACGAGACATCTTTTGCTCTGAATAGAAACCTCTAGTGCCAAGAATGAGTGACACCTAATTGAGTTATTGGCCAAAGGGACCCCATGGAAACCCCTAAACAACTCAGGCTATTGCCAATGCTATTGGCTGCTCTCCACAAACTGATGGTAAGGCCTTATTGCTGAAGACAATACTTACATATCTCATTATGTAGAAGTCAACCTGGTGCCTAACTAGAGTCCATTCACCTCTATTGACTAGTATTCATGGTTTGGAAAGTATTCTACACTCTACCAGAGAAAGGTAAACATACCAACCCAGCTACGAACCCTTTGTTCTAGAGTGGTGACCTGCTTACCTGACACACTGGTGCTAGAGTGGCACAAACGTTACAGGAATAACCAACCATTGTCTGATTGGATTTAAGGCCCACCCCAAAAGATGGAACCCATACCTGACATTGCCCAGGTGGTCAAGAATCTGAGTCCAGATAGACCATGGGCCAGGGAAAAACCAAATACTATTGTTTTGCTAAAGGAACATAAGAATAAAATGACTCCTAATGATATTCTGTTACATCCATAGATAAGTGTCTTGCTCAGCCATCATCAGAGAAGCTTCCTCTTGCAGTAGGTGAGGACAAATAGAGACCCACAACTGGATAATGTGCAGAGAGTGAGAGACCTTGGAACACTCAGTCCTATATGGGATTTCTCCATCAAATCCCTCCCCTCAGGACTCAGGGAGCTACGTGGAAAAGGAGACAGACTGTTAAGTACCAGAGGAGATGGATGACACCAAGGGATATCTATCGTCTTACAGATACAACAGGACTTATACACGTATGAACTCATAAACTATGGCAGCATGCACAGGTCCAAGGCAGTTAGAGCCCAGTGTTGAGGGGAAGGTGGGCATGAGCTTTAATCAAAGACTACTTCAATTTGAAAACCACAAAGGAAAAATTAGTTTTTTCCAATGAAGTCTCACTGGATTTATAAACCACACTTAAAGGCAGGCCCCATGCCCAGCAGTAGCTGGCCAACACAATCGAACTCCATGTTAATTTTGTCCATTTTTTTTTCATATTGCTTTATTTGGACATTTTTTTATCTTACTGGAATTTTGCTTGTATATTAGAGTTTCTGATTTTGTGCTTTTATGGGCTTTGTGTATGTTGTTTCTGATGCTTTTTGTTTTTTATTTTTAGTTGCCTGTTTGTTTTCTGTAGAGAGAGAAGGTGTGGAGCTAGGAAGGTGGGGAAGATCAGGGAGGAGTTGAAGGAGAGGAAACGTGATCAGAATATATTGCATGAAAAAAAATATTTTCAATAAAAAGAAAAAATCTATAAGGTTACCATTTTCTGTGTCTATATATCAAAGAAATAAACTATGGTGTATTGTTTCATAACAATGGTGCTAATGTGTAATTCATTATGACAAGCCTCTGAATATTTTAGTATTTATTCACAGCAGATATCGTACTACATGCTTTATGCATTGAGTCTGATATCCCTAAACTCCTAGCTATTCTCTGCAGCAGTGAGACAGGTCTTCATGTATCCCACATTGGCTTTAAACTCATTATGTTGTTGAGGATGACTTTGAACTTCTGATTCTCCTGCCTTCTCTTCCTAAGTGCTGGGATTACAGGTGCACTCTGCCTGGTTTTATGGAGCACTGGTAGTCAAACCCAAGGCTTTGAGCAAAATAGTAGCCCTAGCAACTAGCCACATCAGTAGCCAAAGCAGTACCTTTTAATTCCCACTTTCTAGATAGAGCAGACAGAAGTCAATTATATTAGTCCAAGTGTCAGAGTAATGTAACAGAATATTTTTATTTAATACACTTACATTTATTAATACTTATCAATCTATAAACTATCTAAATCCTATAACCTAAACCTTAATCATCTACAATCCAAAAACACCCCAATATCTATCTAAAAACACTCCAATATCTACCTAAAAACATCCAACTAACACCATTTTAACTTTCTTAAAAGAATATTAATATTCTTAGCATAGGTCCATGTAGGATGGCTTGGTTTACGACAGTCCCATCAGATAGTACCTTTTAAGCTTAAAGTCCGTTGGGCCTTACTTTGCCAGTTCGTAAGGCCAGTTTATTTCCACCACCAAGTTGTGGCCAGTTTATAAAGTCAGCCTGTTCTGACCACCAACTGAGGGTGGCCTTTTTAAATCAACTAAGGCTCACATCCACCATCTCTTTGGCCCAGAAGTCTCAAGTACGAAAGCTTATCGGAACAGCTTCTAACTCTGCTTGTTTTGCTTACTTTTCCAGTGCTTTGGGGGTCTCAAAGCGATGCCTTTAAAAGACTCTCCCTCCGCAGGTTTATGCTATGCCTTTCTTTGCCTTGTGCTATAGCAAACTAAATTCTGTTAATGGTGTACCTTGCCATGTGCTCTTCTTCAGCATGGCTTCTCAGTGGGTGAGGGCAGAGAAGGAGAGACTGTGTGGATCTTTGTCTTAGCCGGGCGGTGGTGGTGCACGCCTTTAATCCCAGCACTTGGGAGGCAGAGGCAGGGGGATCTTTGTGAGTTCGAGGTCATCCTGGTCTACAAAGTGAGTCCAGGACAGCCAGAGCTGTTATACAGAGAAACCCTGTCTCGAAAAACCAAAATCAATCAATCAATCAATCAATCAATCATCTCATCTTGGGATTCTTGGCAGAGGGTCTCCCAGCATTCCCATTGTTGTGGTTAACTACATCTGTGATGGGGTTAGTGATAGCATTTAATAGCATAGGGAACTTCAAATAGCAAAAGCCTGGACTTTAAAAGACTGACTTCCTGAAGTGACATGTCCTTGGGAACTCGTCAAGGACTGATGACTTCTTTGATTATAGGATTGGGGCAGGGACATGTCCTGAGGCGCCCACCCCCAGATCATGGTCTCCTAACCACCTGTCATTTCACCCCCCTCTGCAAAAAGCTTTAGAAGAGACAGAGCCCAGAGGCATGACTTGAAATTTCGTGAAAGCTTCTGCTGAAGATATTTAAGCCAAGATTCACATAGACAGAGCGCTTGGTTCCTCTTTCTGTTTCACTTCTTCCTTTTCTGGCAGAGAAACTTGCATCAGTCTCAGCCAGAGACATCTGAATAGGTGAGCCTAGGAGACTTTTCATATGCTAAATAATTGGTCTCTTAAGACCACAAAGCAGATTCCTGCTTGATAAACTGTTTTAGGATTTGAAGAACGAAATTCAGAGACTTTAAGAGACTTTGGGACTGAAAGATTTGATGAAGGCCAGCCATCCATAAGGACCCACGCTCAGAGGAAAATATCTTTTTAAGAAACTTTAGGTTAGCCGGGCAGTAGTGGCGCACGCCTTTAATCCCAGCACTTGGGAGGCAGAGGCAGGCGGATCTTTGTGAGTTCGAGGCCAGCCTGGTCTACAAAGTGAGTCCAGGACAGCCAAGGATACACAGAGAAACCCTGTCTCGAAAAACCAAAAAAAAAAAAAAAGAAACTTTAGGTTAATGTTGGATGGTTGTTTTGTAGGTATTAAGCAGCTTTAGGTGCTAGGTTTAAGAGTTAGGGTTTAGGATTTAGAAACTTTATAGGCAATTGTTAGGTAATTGTTAAATATTAATAAATATATGTGTGATAAATAAAAATTTACTGTTACACTATGTCAGTACTGCCACTTCAACAGGGTGGTCCATGTCCTATCTCATGATTCTTGGAGGAGGGTCTCCCAGCATTCCTGTTGCTTCTTGTGGCAAATGACATCACCTGTGTGGCTTGCAAGATTTCAAAACAACGCCTTTCAATAGGGCATATGGTCTGGCCATAACTGACTCCATCCATATCAACAAGTAAAGGGACGCCAAGTTCCTCCCTATGTGCTGCCAGATGCTAATCTAAAGTATTAATTTCACTAACTTCTACCACAGAGTAGAGTGGGTCTTAAACCCAAGAAGTCTTGAGTCTGTGTTCTAGAGCAGTAGCGCTCAGTACATACGAACATGGGCTTTTTCTTTATTTGAGTAAACACAGATTTTGGCCCAATAAAGATTACTCAAAGCTGACAATTTCAATTCAAATGCATATAAAAATAACACTTACTGGCTGAAAAGATGATTCAGTGGTTAAGAACACTAGCTGCAGGGCTGGAGAGATGGCTCAGTGGTTAAGAGCACTGACTGTTCAAATCCCAGCACTCACATGGCAGTTCACAGCAGTCTGTAATGGCCAGGCATGGTGGCACACACTTTTAATACCAGTACTCGGGAGGCAGAGGCAGGTGGATCTCTGTGAGCTCAAGGCCAGCCTGGTCTACAGAGTGAGTTCCAGGACAGCCAGGGCTGTTACACAGAGAAATTCTGCCTCAAAAAAAATCTAAGAAAAAAAAGAATATTGGCTACTCTTCTGGAGGACTGGGGTTTAAGTCCCAGCACCCACATGGCAGCTCACACTGTCTGTAACTTTATTCTTAGGGGATCCAGCATCCTCTTCTGGCCTTCATTGGTACCAGGCACACATGTGGTGCACAAACATGCATGCAGGCAAAATACTCACACACATAAATAATAAATGAATCTTAAAAAAAAATCAACATTTATTAACTTAGGCTATATAACATCAATTTAGTGAAATAAAATAAACAAACCATAAAAACAAAATGTCTGAGATGCCTTTTAGCTTGAAATTTGCATTTTAAGTCAAGTCAGGAGACTTCCTTAAGGTTAACACACACAGAAGCAAAACAGTCCCAAGTCCATCCCATAGGAGAGGACCAAGTCTAAAGAGGTGCTACCGTTGATCTAATTCCAATGTGAGGTGTCTTCAATATTGAGACAACCCTCAGGACATGGTACACAAGCTTAGACAAAATCTCCGTGCCCTTCATCCCCACAGGACTGCAATGAGAAAGAAATCACTCTGCTGTGGCTACTTGAGCTTTGGCAGCGTTTTCTAAAATCTTCTTTTTCCATTCTTCATAATCCTGTGTCAGATCTTCATCCTTTGTTGGTTTATATGGGGTTTCTATTGCTTCTTCTATTTCTGTGAGAGAAAGTTATCAAATGTAATTTCAAACTTTGTTTACAAATGGTATAAAAGTAAAATTTACAAATATCAATTAAGGTAAAAGCGAGTAAGACCCTAAAGTGAAATGTAACATGGTAGCTTTCACTTCTCTTTTTCTTAGACTCTAAGCATTCTAAGATGTCAAACAAGTCTGTACCTCACATAATCCCATCACAAATGTTATGACATAGGCGCTAGTGTTAATTACATTTTACAGATTAGGAAACTGAAGCTTGTAGAAGTTGTCACCTTTTCAAATGCACACAGCATTTGTTTATTTATTCATTTATTTATTTAGGTTTTTTGAGATAGAGTTTCTTTGTGTAGCTCAGACTGTCCTGGAACTCACTCTGTAGAGCAGGCTGGCCTTGTACTCACAGAGATCCATCTGCCTCTGCCTTCCCAGAGCTGGGATTAAAGGTGTGTGCCATCACTGTCTGCACACAGCATTTTTTTTTTTGTTTTTGTTTTTTTGAGACAGGGTTTCTCTGTGTAGCCCTGATTGTTCTGGACTACAAAGTGAGTCCAGGACAACCAGGCTGTTACACAGAGAAACCCTTTCTTGACCCCCCCCCCCCCCCCCCCCCCCAAAAAAAAAGGTGTGTGTCACCACGCCTGGTGCACACAGCATTTGTTAAGAAATAAAAAGGAGGCCATTAAGCATCAGATTGTCTTTGTAGCTGGAGTTTCTATGTAAGCAACAAGAACTTATTTGGAAATATATTTTTAGGGAAAAAAGAGCATTGAATCACAAAGGTTACTTTTCTGGCTATCCAAACAGGGACCTCATATTAGACATACTTAAATAAAGTAAATGAGTAGTTTGACTCACTTGAATCTTTTCTCCTTTTAAGTTCACTCTATTAGGACTTGCTGTTCAAGTACCGTGTACCAAATTTGGAAACATTTGATGCTGCCCAATTTATGAGTCAGTCTCTGCCTAAACTGTTCAGTTTGCCTAAAGAGTTTAACAGTGGCAAAGCAGAATATAAGCCAGGTACAGTTTAGACACCCATACTCACTCACTCACTCACTCACTCACTCACTCACTTATTTATTCATTCATTCATTCATTCATTCATTCATTTATTTATTTACAAGGTCTCACTAGGTGGCCCTGACTGCTCTAGCAGAGTTCTGCCTGCCTCTGTCTCTGACTGTTGGGATTAAAGGCATATATTGCCCTGCTTGTACCATATATTCTTTTAAAAATTAGGAATATTTTTATTCTCTTGGTCATTTTAGATATAGATTTACTTACATTCTGTTACATCCATTTAATTAATACTTAACAGACTGTTTTTGTTGTTGTTGTTGTAAGATGGTATCAATGTGTAGCCCATGCCGGCCTGGAATTTACTATATAGCCCAACTTGGTCTTGAATTTACAGCAAACCTCTTGTGTCTATCTTCTAAGTCCTGGGATTACAAGTGTGTACAACCATGCCTGGCTCGAAAAATAGGTCTTATTAAGTAATTAGTGGTCAGACTTTTTTCTAGTGCTGGCTCTTGTTATGTTAATGGTTAGGATTGTTACAGGATTGCTCACTGCATAGATTACACTGCACCAATTTCAGCATCGAGACAGCTAGTGTGGCCTACCTTTTGCTGGTGGTTCGGGCATTAGCTTCTTTTTCTTCAGTGCTGGGGTAGCTAAATCTGTAGAGTCTCCTTTCAAAAGAGAAAAGGTGGTTTCAAGGTTAATTTTTCTATTCAATTTTATTATTTCATGATCTAGGTCCTCAGATGGATCACAGAAATTCAGTACCAGAGGAGCAAAGAGAGATGAAGGAAATGCAGATAATCTTACTCCTCTCTTTTCTGGGTGATTCTCTTGTTAGACTCCAGAATCATTTCCATTCACACAGAGGTTGGCATTTAATTCTTGAGTTTCTTTTTGATTCAGAGTTTCTCTGTGTAGCTTGGCTGACCTGGAACTCACTCTGTAGACCAGGCTAACCTCGAACACAGAGATATCTGCCTGCCTCTGCCTCCCAAATGCTGGGATTAAAGGTGTGTACCACCATGCCTGGCTGACACTGATGTTTCTTAAAGAGTCTATTTTCCTTTTTTTTTTTTTTTTTTGAGACAGGGTTTCTCTGTGTATCCTTGGCTGTCCTTGACTCAATCTGTAGACCAAGCTAGCCTTGAACTCACAGAGATCCATCTGTCTATGCCTCCCAAGTGCTAGGATTAAAGGCGTGTGCCACCACACCCAGCACTAAGACAGCTGTGAATTGCCATGTAGGTGCTGGAATTTGAATCCGGGTCCTTTGGAAGACCAGTCAGTGCTCTTAACGCTGAGAATCTATTTTCTAGGCATGGATTTGTAGAATCACACACACACATAATTTGTAGAACTCCTTTGTAGACCAGGTTGGCCTTGAACTCACAGAGATTTGCCTGCTTCTGCCTCCCAAGTGCTGGGAATAAAGGCGTGCACCACCACACCCAGCTTAGAATCATATATATTTTTGTTGTTGTTTTTTTGAGACAAGGTTTCTCTGTGTAGCTCTGGCTGTCCTGGACTCACTTTGTAGACCAGGCTGGCCTTGAACTCCCAAAGATCCACCAGAATCATATTTTTTAAAGGTACTAAACCAGTTTATTTGAAGAACAGACATGTCAATTTTCTCACTAAGGAACTCATAAATCAGCACTTTCAACTGAATACTCACTGTTAATCTGCTGCCCAATCTTTTCTAACTGCTTACACAGCCGATCAAATATTGCTTTTTTCACACCGGATGTAGTTATCATTTTGGTTTTATCCACTCTTAGCTTTAGAATTCTAAAAAAAAAAAAAAAACAAAAAACCAATTTCATAAATTTGCTTTTTTTCAGTATCACCAGTTTTCTTGACAAGTAACGCAGATTACAAACTTATTACCTTTGTCCATGCTTTACTAAGATCCCTAGCTGTCTAGATTTTCCTTTATTCCAAATGTTATTAGCTACAGGCTTGCAAATTTGCTCCCTTAAGTTCTTTAGTTCCTTACTGAGAGCTAAAATGCATCTATCTATTCAGTAATAAATGGGGCAAATAAAGACATCTATGGTAGAGCTTCATGTCTCTCAAATTTGCAGAATGGACTCACAGTATCCTTAAGTGTTCGACTCACTTTGAGAATGCTTCTATAACAGGAGTGTCATATCTCTTTACTCCACTCCCAAAGCCCCAAATCTGCTCATATTCCTCTATAGCAAGGAATTAAAAATAAAACACAACAGCTGGGACTGGAGGCATGGCTCAGTAGTTAAGAGCACTTGCTACTCTTTAAGGGAGTCTGGGTTCAATTACAACACCACATGGTAGCTCACAACCACCTGTAACATCCCATTCCAGGGGATCCAATGCACTCTTTTGGCTCCACAGGCAGCAAATATGTGGTGCATTCACTCACACACACACACACACACACACACACACACGGCAATCAACCATTTCATGTTCAGTTTAATATAGCTCCAAAAGTGGAGTTATTTGACTATTTTCAGTTTTTTTCTTGTACCATCAACCAACCCCTCATTGTACACTCATATTCCCTTATTGAATTAAAAGGGTTATTATTGATATCATCTATGAACAAAAATCAGTCCTAGGTATGTTGCTAATAGAGCCAAATATACCAAAATTAACGTCAAGATAGTGAGAAATTATTATTATTATTATTATTGAGACAGGTTTCTCTGTGTAATATCCCTGACTGTCGGTAGACCAGGCTGGCCTCTAATTAACAGAGATCTGCCTGCTCTGCCTCTCGAGTGCTGAGATTAAAGGTATGTGCCACCACTGCCCAGTGAGAAATATATTCTTTAACAGACTATATTATTTTTCTGTAGCAAGTTTTTACAAAAGGTGAAATATCACAACTTCAAAGATATAAAAAAAATTTAGTATTTCATGGTAATAATTCAGCATGTATATCAATAAATAAATATTTTGATGATTCAAATGTAAGAATTTGTTTCAGAAATGTCTCATACTCAAATGGACAGTTGTAGGCAGTACTTTTAAACAATATGCTGGAAAGAGGTACACACACTTGAAATCTCAGTACTTGGGAGTCTGAGGCAGGAGGATCACCATGTGTTAAAGCTGGCCTAGGATACATAGTGACTTCCAGACCAGTATGGACTGTACAGCAAAACTCTGTCTCAAAACAACACAGTAAAGCTCCCCCAAAGAACACTTACTTGCAGGCTGAAAGAAGTGCAGCAATGGTGAAAAGTGGCCTGGACAAGTCAAGATCCGATCTCTGTATTTCCGGAAGACGGGACTCGTAGCTAGGAGACAGCAATGTTTGTGGAGTCATTTGTCAGGAAGTATTATTTCAAAGGGACTGGCAATGCAATGAGACGATTTAGAAAACAAAACAGACCTTGACCTCCAACTTGAATTGTCCTGACCTATTGTTAACAATTGTTTGCTGGCTGTGTTGTAACAACTGATCAGAATTTTTAAAAAAATATTTATTTAAGAGATGGTTTAGTGGTCAAGAGCACTTGTTGCTCTTGCAGTGAACCTGGGTTCAGTTCCCAAAATGTACATGGTGGCTTATACCCATTTGTAACTCCATCCCAAGGGACCTGATGCCCTTCTCTGACCTGAGGGCACCAGGCACACATGTGGTGCACCTACATACATGCAGGCAAACACTTATATAAATAAAATAAATACTTTTTCTTTTTTGGTTTTTTTCAAGACAGGGTTTCTCTGTGTAATAGCCTTGGCTGTCCTGGACTCACTTTGTAGACCAGGCTGGCCTTGAACTTACAGAGATCTGCCTGCCTCTGCTTCCCTAGTGCTGGGATTAATGGCAAAGGGGTGCATGCTTGGTGATAAATAAATCTTTAAAAAATGATACATACCTCTGCAGTATCTTTGCAGCCATGTTCACTGCTTCTGTACAGCTGAACTGCACAGCTAGGTCTCTTATTTTAATATTTGAATTTAATCCCAGTAAACACTCAAAGGATTTAAGACAGCTCTGATACGTCTTCTTGTTCAAACCAGAGAGCTTAATTAAATAAGCCTTTGAAAGGAAAAAACACACAAATTTTAAATTCAATATTATTCTTAAATATTTATTAAGTGGTATTATGTTTTTGTTTTTAAGCCTAGCCTTTAATGGCTCACCAGCCCATGGTACTATGCACTAATTTTATTTAACCTAAAAATCTTCAATCACATTAAGCAGATTATTTGAAAAAATTGATATTATAGAAGGGCACAATGATGCATGTGTACAAATAATTTAAAAGTGATTAAACAATAGCATTTGCCTAAGCTTTGCAAAACAAATTTCTAGGAAAAAACAAGGGAAGTATTGGGATTAGAGTGAGGAAGTGTATGTCTGGAGGAAAGGGCAGATGAGCAGGATAATCTACCACTGTAGGGAACCAACTCTATCTGGGGAAAGTCAGTGAGAGCTTCGTAAAAGACATATAATAAAGCAGAGTCACATTAGACAAAAAGGAACTTGGCAGAAAAGCATTCCAGGGGTGTTGCATTTACAAAACTACAAGTCACTAAGTGAACATCATAGCTTGAGGTCAGGATAAAAGAGACTGAAGAGTTTGACAGCCATGGAAAGTCAACAGAGTTTTAATGAATTCATTCTTTATGACACGAGCACTGTGTTAGACATATTACATAAAGAATAGTCTTTAGTCAGCATAATAATACAGTGAAAGACGTTTTTCATCCTCATTATACGGATGAAGAAACTGGCAGCTCATAGAGCTAGTAAACAGCACTGGCATTTGGTTTCAACATGTGACTCTTCATGACTCAAAAATTTGAAAAAATTAAGGATTCTGACTAGGGCCTGGTCCAATTGAGAGACGTAATCTCAACTGTCAACCCGATGAGATCTAGAACCACCTGGAAGAAGAGCCCCTGGCATGCCTGGGGTGGGGGGTTATACCGATAAGACTGGGGTGGGAAGATTTTCTGCAGTGGGATCCTATATGTATAAAAAGGAGACAGTGAACTGAGCACAAGGATTCTCCTTCCGGACTGTAGATGCCATGTAAATTCTTCAAGTTGCTTTGGCTTCTGTGCCAGGATAGATCGTTGTACCCTCTCCTGTGAGCTGCATTTATCAGGGTGATTTATCACAGCAGCAATGAAAAGGAACTGAGCTGCTCGCAAGAAGACTAACAAAGAAGCTCTCAGGTCACATCAGATCAGTCGAATGTCCCGTGGAACCAACTTACTCTATCCAGGGGGCACCTCATACAGGAAGCTGCAAGGTCCAGGCATATAACGGCATTGCTGGTTTCTGAGCTATGCGCGGACAGACCGACACACTTCACCCTGGAGAGCCGCAGGTACTCCTCTGCTTTCCTGGTCATAAAGGCGACATTTTCACTCAATCTGTCCCAGAACTTTGTCCCGACACTTCGAAAAAGAACTGAATTCGGCACGGTGGACTCGTACCCCAAAGCCACTGGGGCCTATTTAAAAAATTTCTTACGCCTTACTCATCATTCCAGCTGTCCACCCTGTACAACATTCTGCCTTGTTCTTGCCATTTACGGGGATTTCCACAGGGTCCACCCAGCGTGTCTGGCTCGTCCCTGTAAACACGTTCTCCAGCATGAGGAATGACCAGAGGTTCTCCCCGACTTTTCCGACCACAGTGCAACCCCACACACTTGGACGGCTCCAAGGACGACTACAAACGCCCCCTCAAATCATCTGGTACCAGCCAACAAACCATGAAAGTTTTTCTTGTTTTGGGGCAGTCCGAGTCTCCTCGACCAGCCCAGTGTGCGGTCATTCCCACACCTCCAATGCCTCCGGCGTTGCCTTGGGAGGACCCAGGACCTAAGTCAGGGACGTCTCCCTGCACGCTCGGCCACACCTCACCTCAGTACCCTCGGCTCCGCAAGGCCGAGGCGCGGGGCGAAGCGCCGGACCAGCTCCGACTCCATCGCTGGAAGAAATGCGCGCGGAAAGGAATGCGCGCGCAGACTGTCAGAGGGCTAAGACCCGCCCCCGGCGCGTCCAGATTGGTTACGACAAGAAGTTGCGATCTTCCCACAAGCCAATCCTGTTCTTCCTTCTGCGCATGTGCACACGAGGGTGCGTCGGCCCAGGAGCAGTGAACGAGCACTGAGCTCTCTCTCTGCCGCGAACCTCCTTAACTAAGACTCCCCTTCCGGCTGTCCGTAGCCCGCAGTTGCGCAGTACTAGAGTCGCCCCGCCCCGTCCACCACATACTGCCGTCTGCCCCTTCTCCCCAAACAACGCGAGACTTTAAGTGGGCCAATCGAAAAGCCGCTACCACCGGGGAGGCGGGGCTAGAGAGGGCGGGACTCGGAAGGCCGCGTCACCTGACGGCGGGCGGCTCCGGAGGAGTAGCCTCTGCTGCTTGCGGGTCCCCGGAGTCGCCATGGTGAGTGAGGGGAAGCGGTGGGCCTGGGTTACTCCGTTCGCAGTCCCCGCTTTCCTCTCAGCGAACGGGAGCCTTGCGTGCAGAGTAGGGGTCCTACGTTCCGATGGAGGCCTGCCCTAGCTGGGCTTGCGGGATAGGGCACGGGCTGGGGAAGGCCGCGAGTAGGCTGCTGCGGTGGGATGCGGTGGGCGGTGGCGCTGGATTTGGTCGTTGCCCCAGACCCGGCGGCCTCTCTAAGGGGTGTGTCGGGCTGCAGGTTCCGGGTGTCGGTGGAGGCCTGCGTCAGCCTCTATTGTGGAATGGCCCCCTTCCCTCTGAGAGTCGGAGTCCCTCAGGTCTATGTGAGTTGGGGCAGTGGAGAGAGCGCCTGAGCCTCTGGGCTGGAGCTGGGTCGCACCCTGATGGTGCATTTCCACCTTTGTGCTCAGCTATCCTCGCGGGCCCCACGCCTTTTCTCTGCAGCAGTGGTTCCCCGGCCTTCGGTGGCCGCACTAACCCCCGCCCCCCATCCTGCAGTGTCTGTCAGCGAATTCTAGGGACCTGCTCACGTGAGTTTCCCGAAGGACTCAGGCCGTCTTCCACTGAATCCAACCATCAGAAAGGAGACAGCTTTGCCTTTCGCATTTGTTCATTGAGGATTCTAGATCGCTTGCTGGAAGCAGTCGTGCTCCTCTGGTTTCTCTGCGATGGTAGCACGTCGCGATGTGGCACTAGCCTTATAAACATGAACTTCCTCAAAATGCGAATCCGGTCTGTTTTCCACAGGGCAAGTTGTCACTTGCATCGTATTAGCATTTGATGTAATCTGCACTGGACAGATGATGTTTTTGGAAGTTGTTATGTCTGTGTCCGTTTCAGTTATTTCAGTATCCATTCCTTGTATTGAGAATTCTATATCCCTCCCGCACACATTCACTTTAAGTGTGTTAATAGAAAAAACCAGCATAAAGTGTTTTTGTTGTTGTTTTTTTGGAGTGGATGTTTGAGATGACCCTGCTAGGCTTTGACCAGTCTGGTATTTATGATCATCCTTGGTCCCAGCTTGCTGAGTTACAAGGTTTTGCTCCCATAATTTGATAAAATCTTTAATATATACTGCTTTACAAGATGATGTATTTTTTTATTTTTTTGGCCCTCAGAACTTGTACAACCGGGATTTGGTACATGACTGATGTGAAGTTTAACTTTAGAATTTGTTTTCAACACTTACTGGTTGACAAAGTGTTTTATAATACAAAGCATTTGAGGATATACTATAAACTGTTTATGTGCTGGGTGGACCATATTGGACACCGTTTGCCCTGTAAATTTTATTGGAAAATGGATCCTCAGTATCAGTTCTGTCATTGGCAGTTTTTGTGATTAGGTATTCAGCCTTTAACCCTCACTTTTGCATCTGGAAACAAGTGTTGATCTTGTTGGTATTGTGCTCCTAAAAATCCAGAGTCCAGTTCAACTAATCAGACATCTGGTGTACTTTCAATTTTATATAATGTGCTAGACACCAATAGAAATAAGTGGCAGGGATACACTTTTGAAACATACTGTAATATAGTACTTGGGTCATGATGGGAAAGAGTTATGTTGGGAGCTTGGGAAAGACTTTGAAGGTAATGCAAACAGTTTCTGAGGAGAATAGGCAGAAATTCTCCACAAAGAGAAGAAAGAATTTTGCCATTTAGTGTTCATGGTGTGCTCCATCATAGGATTTCTTGGGTATTGCTAAGTTAATATATTTATGGAATTCGAACTGTAGTTTTTTTTCTTTCTTCAGTCCTGGGGATTGAGCCGAAGGCCTCCAGCCTACTCACAAACTCCAACACAAACTGCCCAGCCCGAATTGTTTTAAAGTTCCTGTTCACTTGTTATCCTCAGTGCTCCGTGAAGTATTATTTGTGCTTTATCATCAGTTTTAAGTACCATTTTTATCAACATGATGATTCTGTATCTTTAAGGGATTAGTTTTCATTTTACAATTTGTGTTGTATCGTCATATTACATCTGCAGTTAATAAATGGGGAAAGTGACCAGCAAATAGGTTCCTACAACCAGTAGAGGTACTTGCTTTCAAAGCAGACATAGTAACAACTAACATTTATGGAGTGTTCATTACTGAGTGCTGTGCACATTTGGAACTTTTATTTTTCTAGTCTGTACCAAAAACTTGTGACCTCTCATGGCCCGTTTTGTAGCTTATTTACACACAGTAGCCAAAGCTGGAAACAACCCATATATCTATATTGAGTGAATCAAATATATATATGTAAAAATATACAAACATACATATAGTGGAATATTACAGCCTTTAAAAAGAGAGAAATTCTGATAAATGCTTTCATACATATAACCCTTAGACATTACCCTAAATGAAATAAGCCAGACACAAAAGGAAAAATGCTATGTGATTCTATGTATGTATTGCTTAGCTGAGGGACATTGTGTTATATGGGACTGTTGCTAACTTCAGTGGGTTTAGTTTCTATTTGGAAAGCTGAAAATATTTTGGAGATGGAAGGTGATGAATACTGGTACTGTACTGTGTGTGTGGTAAATCTTACTGTTTTAAACTTGTTCTAGGACTGGAGAGGAGGCCCAGCAGTTACAAGCTTTTACTCTTTTCTGGAGACCCAAGTTTAGTTTCCAGTACCCTTGTTGGGTGGCTCACAGATGCCCAAAACTCCAGTTCTCCATGATCCTGTACATGCCTCTTGCCTCTGTGGGCACCTGTATTCATTTGCACATGCCCCTCACACAGAGATATACATACATACATACTTGCAAATAAAAAATGGTAAAAGTCCTGAGTACTGCTTCTAAGTTGCCCTTGAGCTATTGTAAACTCTGTTGCATTCAGATGCAAAGAACCAAAAGAGAGAGAGAGAAAGAGTGTGTGTGTGTGTGTGTGTGTTTGTGTAAGGGAGGTTAATTTACCTAGTACTTAGAGGACTAGGCAATGTGTAGTAAACTTTGTAGAGTTTGAGTCTGGGGATGTAGCTTAATTGGGATTGTCTGCCTAGAATATATGAAGCCCTCAGATTCTCACCACAGCATCTCATAAACCAGGACACAGTAGCAAGTACTTGCAATCCCAGCACTAGGGACATAGAGACAGGAAGATCAGAAATTCAGGACCATCCTCAGCTACAAAGTGAGTTCAAAGCTAGTCTGGGTTACATCAGACCCTGTAAGTTAGAATCTTTTTTTGTTTTTGGTCCATCCGTGTGTGTCGGCCCCCCCCCCCCCGCCTTTTTTTCTCTCCTTTTTTTGGTGGGGTGGGGTGGGGTTTCAAGACAGGGTTTCTCTTTGTAACAGTCCTGGCTGTCCTAGAACTCTTTTTGTAGACTCGGCTGGCCTCAAACTCACAGAGATCTGCCTGTCTCTGCCTCCCAAGTGCTGGGACCAAAGGTGCACCACCATGCTTGGCCTTTTCTTTCTTTCTTTCTTTCTTTCTTTCTTTCTTTCTTTCTTTCTTTC
>CAJQZJ010033435.1:1019765-1029794 GCA_907164525.1 Lophiomys imhausi
TTCTTTCTTTCTTTCTTTCTTTCTTTCTTTCTTTCTTTCTTTCTTTCCTTCCTTCCTTCCTTCCTTCCTTCCTTCCTTCCTTCCTTCCTTCCTTCCTTTTCTTTCCTCTTCTTTCTACAGGGTTTTACTCTGTAGCTGGGGCTGGCCTTAAACTTGTAATCTTCAACCTCTTGGATGCTGAGATTATAAGCATGAGACACCTAGTTTAAGTCTGAATCCTTAAATGCTACTGTCCTCTTCTGAAAAAAATATTCTCTTATGCTAATAGTTCTCATCTTTAAATTTAAGACACTTGTTTTCTTTTAAACTAAATTATAATTAAAATAGGTATTTTAATTAAAATTTTAAATTATGTGCATGCTTGCATTTGTATGTGAATGCAGGTGCCTGTGGAGGCTAGAGGTGTTAGATTCCCTGGAGCTGAAGTTATAGTTGGTAGTGAGCCTCTCTCAGTGTGTGGGTACTAAGAATAGAACTCAGGTCTTCTGCAGGAGTACTGAACATACTTAACCACTAGACTATCCATTCAGTCCTTTATGATTTTTGAAAAGAAATAGTTTCGAGAACTCATTTTACTAGTTTTTTTTTTTTTAAATAGCAGAAACAGCACAGGGAGGTGCATAGTGTTGCTCATTACTCAGTTTTTTCTTTATCCAAAATTAAACCAAGACAAAGCTTTTAATTTTTATAAAACATTGTATTTCAGAAGTAGATTTTTATTGTTTAATGTTAATGAAGTATTTTGATTGTCTTAGATATAAAACAAAATTTTACTTTCATGTTTATATGTAAATCCTACTTTTCTATAATTGTGTAGAGAGTTACTTTTCCTTTAGTCAGTCTTAAATTTTTTTAATAAAATTTATATCAAGCCGGGCTGTGGTGGCACACGCCTTTAATCCCAGCACTTGGGAGGCAGAGGCAGGCAGATCTTTGTGAGTTCGAGGCCAGCCTGGTCTACAAAGTGAGTCCAGGACAGCCAGGGTTACACAGAGAAACCCTGTCTCGAAAAACCAAAAAAAAAAAAAATTATATCAAGCGAACAGGTCAGTGGTTTTTGATACATTCCCTTTTGTTCCAAAATATTTTCATTACCTCAAAAGAAAATTCTGTACTCATTAATCAGCAATTTGCCTACCTTTCCTCCTCTAAATTAGTAGATCTGAGGATTATTTGTCTAAGATATTTCCTACAAATGGAATCTTCCAGCATGCATTTGTGTCAGACTTCTTTCATTTGGTGTAATGTTTTCTAGGTTTATTTCTACAATATGCATGTTTCAATACTAGAGACCTTGTTATGGCTTAACAATAGTCTGTTGTGTGTATATACTGTTTAACCACTAATTTGCTGGTAAGGTATTCTAAATCAAATATATGATATGAAGGGTCTGAAATCAGTTAATCTGTGCAGTGAACATTTTTGAAGCACACACACGTGATTATATATAATTACATTGTTATGCATGCTGTGGTAATAATGTAAACATGGTGTTACTTAACTGAAATATGGGTTAATTCTACTTGACAGGGAGAATGAGTTCATTCCCAAGCAGAGTTTTGCTCATGGCATAGAAGAGTAGATTTACTCTGTTCTTTTTAGCTCTTTATCTGTATATTTGAAATAGTAGATATTTGAGGAAACTATCTTTACCATTTTCTATTATAAGTCATTAACAATTTTATTTCCAAATTGCTTAGTTTTTGCTATGAGGGAGGGGACTGTGTTCTTACGAACTCATTTTTTGATGTAAAAGTAGACTATAGATGAGTGTGGTTGAGGAGGGAAAGCGAAGTTCTTAAAATTTTGGTTATGCTAGAGTTATCATAAGAAATAGCTTGACTCTACAGCTATATTCCAGTTGGTTTTAGAGCATATTAGCAGAACAACTACCACCACAGGTTTCTTTGACCCCAGATATTTTTTTATTTTTTGTTTTGTTTTGATCATTTCCAGACAAGGTCTTGCTCTTGCAGTTCTGGTACTCACTATGTAGACCAGGCTGGCTTTGAACTCAAAGAGATGTGCCTGCTCCTGTCTCCCAAGTGCTGGGATTAAAGGCATGTTTCACACATTGGGCTGAGGCCAGAATTTTGAGTCGGTTCAATATTTGTCAAAAATTGACAAATTAGTTTGAGATATGGAGCTGGAATGAGCCTTATGGGAAAGTTTTGGAAAAGGACTATAACTAAAACTACAGAAATAAAAAAAAATTTTTTTTGTTTTCATAGGAGAAAGTGCTCATGAGCCACTAATGAAAGTATTTTAAAATCTTTATTTCAGCCTACAACACAGCAGTCACCGCAGGATGAGCAGGAAAAACTCTTGGATGAAGCCATCCAGGCTGTGAAGGTTCAATCATTCCAGATGAAAAGATGCCTGGTAAGAATGAAAATATGAGAGATACAGTTGTGTTCCTAAGCAAGCACATCCAGTTCTGTCGTTATGTAGCATTGCTGCTTTCAGTCAAATTATCACCAGCAACTTCCTCAATTTCATCTGTGTTTAGCACCATAGATACTTACGAACAGAGAGCCCTGCTTTCTCCTAAGTGTGTGTCTGCCTAGTGACTGTAAACTCAAGAGAAGGAGAGATCCTGACTTTTAGTTACACATTGGCACATTAGCATCTAATCCAAATGTCTGAGCCTCTTTGGTTTTATACCTCAGACCTGAGGAGAACTTACTATACAATGGCTGTTCAATAAATACCTAATGAATGAATAGATTTGAATGCCTCAGTTTGAATTAACAGATTTTTGGTTAAATAGAACCAAGATAAATGTTTACTTGAATTAAACAGTGTCACCATCTTTTTTTTTTTTAATTTCTATAGGACAAAAACAAACTGATGGATGCTCTGAAACATGCCTCTAATATGCTTGGAGAACTCCGGACTTCTATGTTATCACCAAAGAGTTACTATGAACTTTGTATCCATGGAATGTTGAAGGATAAACATTTGGGCCATAATTACTTCTCTCTCTCTCTTTCTCCTTTTTTTTTTTTCCTTCTTTAAGACAGGGTTTCTCTGTGTAGCCCTGGCTGTCCTGGAATTCACTCTGTAGATCAGGCTGGCCTTGAACTCACATAGATCCATCTGCCTCTCCCTCTTGAGTGCTAGGATTAAAGATGTGCACCACCACTGCCCAGCTTACAATAATTAATTCTTGATAAGGCCAATTTTGTTGTTGTTGCTGGTTTTTTTTTTTTATACCAGAACCAATACAGATTTATTAAGGAAAAGTGAGAAAAGAATTCTTGAGAGTGGGAGGGCCTCCAGAGAGGAATTCCGTATAGTTTTAACTTTTTTTTAGATTTATTTTACTTTATATGTATGAGTGTTTTGTCTGCATGTATGTATGTATGTATGTGCATCACACTCAAGACTAGTGTCTGCAGAGGCCAGAAGAGGGCATCGGATCCCCTGGAAGTGAACCATAGATGGTTGCAAACCACTTTGTGGGTGCTGGGACTTGAACCCAGGTCCTCAGGAAGAGCAACCACTGTTCTTTTTTATTTTTGAAATGGATTCTTATTTCTTAGCCCAGACTAACCTCAAACTCACAGCAGTCCTCTGCCTCAACCTACTGAGTGCTAGGGTTACAGGCATGAACCATTATGCTTGGCTTTTGTTTTTTTCTTTATTGGAAATTTCTGGAGTCAGTTGCTTTATTATTTTTTTAAACAAATAATCCTCCCACGCATTCTAAATGAGAAAAGGAAAAGTTGCTTTCAGAGTGCCTCTTTTTTTCTAAGTATAAACCTCCCCCACCCTTTTTTTGTAGTGTTGGCTGTTGCTAATTTTAGCCAGACAATGTACCAGTTGAACTAAATCCATACCCATATTCCTTTTTTTTTTGGTTTTTAGAAACAGGGTTTCTCTGTGTAACAGCCTGGCTGTCCTGACTCACTTTGTAGACCAGGCTGGCCTCAAACTCACAGAGATCTGCCTGCTTCTGCCTCCCAAGTGCTGGGATTAAAGGCGTGTGCCACCAACGCCCAGCCATACCCATATTCTTAAGTTTCTCAAAATAGATTGCTTTTAAGTTTTGAAAAGTATTGAGGCTATAAGTTGTTTTCTGGGTTATTGTTGTTATGCTTTTGAGGCAAGATCTTGCTGTGTGACCTTCTGTGGCCTCTTAACTCACAGATCCTCTTGCACCTGCCTCTTGTGTGCTGGGATTACAGGTGCTTGCTGCTATGCCTGGCAGCTCCACCTCCGTCCCTTTTAAGATGATGAGACTGGTCTTGAATTCTTGGGTTAGCTGATCCTTTGTCTTCAGTCTCCCAAGGAACTGGGAGTTGTTTTTAATGCATTATGATGTAGCTCAGGTTGACTTTGAACTCACTCTTCTCTTGCCTGAGTGCTGGTTTTAGACATGTGCTACTACACCAGCTTGAAAAAAAATTTTTAATTCATTTTTATGTGTATGACTGCTTGCCTGCATGTATGTATGTGCGTCACATGCATACCGGTGCCCAGGGTAGTCAAAAGAGGGTATCAGATCCCCTGGAACTGGATGGAGATAGGGACAGTTGTGAACCATCATGTGGGCTAGGGAACTGAATCCATCTCCTCTGTAAGAGCAGCAGGTGTTTTTAACTGGTGAACCATTTCTACAGCCCAGCAAATCTTTATTTTAAAGTAACAAAAGCTAACTGAAATTCTATCTTCCCTGTAAACATTCATTTTCACTGGAAGCATAAATGTGAAATTCCTTATCAGTGGGTTTTCTTTTGAACTCATGGTCATGTAGCTGCAGCCTCATGAGTAGCTGGGATTATAGGCTTGCTCTTCTATGCCAGGCAGTTCAAAAGTATATGTATTTTTGTTGTGTTCTGTTTTGGCAGTGGTGGAAATTAAATACAAGGCCTTTTTTGTAAGAGGTGACTACTGGCACTACTGAGCTATATCATAGCCCTGCCCAATAGTTTTAATTATTCCAATAAGTAGTTGTAGAGTTTGGTTTTGGGGAATTCTTTTTTATTATTTGTTTTTTATTAGTAAGCCTTTATCCTTAATCATAATGGAAGATATGGCTATTTCTGATGAGCTGCACTACTTGGAGGTCTACCTGACTGATGAATTTGCTAAAGGAAGAAAAGTGGCAGATCTCTATGAACTTGTACAGTATGCTGGAAACATTATTCCAAGGCTGTAAGTAATTATGTCTTTATACCACACTTTCTAGGTTTTGTGTTGCCATGAACTCTCATCTGAGGAACAGTTAGTGCTAGTTTAAAACTCATCTTTGCATTTCTTGCCTTATGTAGTATGTTTTTTCTTTTTTGAAATCTCTCCTTTCTTTTCTGTTAGATAGCATCTCATTGCTTTGAATTCATGATCCTCTTGGCTCAGTCTCCCAAATGCTGGAATACAGGCACGAGGCAACATGACTAGCTAACATTGGCTTTATTTAAAAGATAGATAAGGTAGCATTTGCCTGAAATCTCAGTGCTTGGAGGCAGAGGCATTGCTGCTAGTTGAGGGGCAGTCTAGTTAACATAGCAAGTTTCCAAGTCACCTGGGGCTACCATAGTGAGAAAGTGCAGGTGTGTGTATGGAAGAATCAAAGAGAAAAAGAAGTCAGTAATTTCCACAAGCAACCATGGTCACCACAGTCTAAGAATATTATAAAGGAAAATCCTAGAAGTAGTTAAGTGCACTATTAAATTAAAATTGTGCACTATTCTAAGTAACCTGATAAGTATCTTCATTGTTTCACTGGGGCTGTGAATCTTCCTTGTGTTGAGCACACTGTGTATGTCACCCACCCTTTAGTCTCTTAGCCATCTTGCTTGCTAAAACAGCTGTGCTGCTGAGATAGCCTAATGCTACCTCAGCTTCACTCACCTTGCTTTATTCTCATTACATAGTCGTTGTATCATCTCAGAGTGCAGTGTAGTAAGATACAGGAGGTTTGTGTAGTAAGATACAGGAGGTTTACTCCTAAAACCGTTGTGTTGTGTTAGTTACTGTGGTTTATCATCTTGACTGACTAATGGACATACACGTGTGTGTAAGGGAAGATAGTGGATACATACTAGCTGTAGTTTGAATTGTCAGCTACGTATCTTGGATCATACTCTTCATGCCTAAGAGGGGGCTGACCACTGGGATCAGTCAGTGATTTTTTCAAATATTTTTTAGAGTTCTGTTTAAAGTTTAGATAATTTTCTCCCCATAAAGAATACTGTTTAAAACAACATAGTTTCTGTATTTAGTATGTATGTAGTATGTTTGAACACAATCAAGTTTTCACATATTCTGTCTCTAATCAAAAAAAAAATTTTTTTTGTTTTTATTTTTTTTACTTTTCCTAGTTATCTATTGATCACAGTTGGAGTTGTATATGTGAAGTCATTTCCTCAATCCAGGAAAGATATTTTGAAAGATTTGGTAGAAATGTGCCGTGGTGTGCAGCATCCACTAAGGGGTTTGTTTCTTCGAAATTACCTTCTTCAGTGTACTAGGAACATTTTACCCGATGAAGGAGAGCCAACAGAGTAAGTAATCTTGGTTTAGTTGTAGTGTTTTTTTCTCCCATAGTAAAATGTCCTAAAATTGTAGAAAGTATACAGAAATAAGAACATGGGTGTCAATAATTTTCCCACTCAAATTCATGTAGCATTTTGTATATAGACTTTCATGGGCATATAGTATTAATTCAGTATGTGTGGTATGAGCCAAAATGTACTTATATTTAAATACATATTTGAAAAAAATCTCTGGATTAGAATCTGCTTTTTAAAATTTAATAATTATTTTGTTTTGAGATAGGAATTTGCTATGTAGCCTTGACTGGCTGGTACTCACCATGTAGCCCAGGCTGGCCTTGAGTTTTCAGCAGCTCTTCTGCATGCAGACTCTCAAGTGATGGGATTGCAGTCATCTAATGTAGTTTAGAACATTTTCCATTATATTACATAATCATTGTAAGTATGATTTTGAAAGGTGTTAGCTAGTGGGAAGAAAAACAATCAGAAGTAATTTATGGAGACCTCTCTATTTGGTGGCCTCTGTTCTAGCATAAAATCCATGACACTTTTTTCTCACAGCAATGGTGTGATGAATTTTTTATGTGATAGGTCCCTAGATTGAAGAAGTAACAATTTCCTTTTATTTGAAGTTTATCTGTTTTTATTTTTTTTTATCAATTTATTTTGTTTTTGGTTTTTTGAGACAGGGTTTCTCTTGAGTATCCCTGGCTGTCCTGGACTCACTTTGTAGATCAAGTTAAACTTGAGTTCACAGAGATCCGCCTGCCTCTGCCTCCCGAGTGCTGGGACTAAAGATGTATGCCACCATGCAGGGCAATTACAGACAGCTGTGAACTGCCATGTGGGTACTGGGATTTGAATCCAGGTCCTTTGGAAGGGCAACCAGTGCACTTAACCACTGAGCCATCTCTCCGGCCCCGTTTTAAAAATCACTAAGACAAATGAATAGCTTTTAGTGTCTGCGTCAATCCCTTTAAAAACACATTATGATGTGTATGTCTGTGTGTCATGATGTGTGTAGGGGAATATGTGCCATGGTGTGCATGTGGAGTTCAACTTCATGGAGTTAGTTCTTTCTTTCTACCTTTTGTGGATTCTGGGGACCAGATTCAGAGCACCAGGCTGGCATGACAGGTACCTCTGTCCTCTGAACCCACTTCATTTGATGCTTTTAATTTTGAAATAGGTTCTCACTATATAACTCATGTTTGCCTTGAGCATGTAATCCTCCTGCCTTTGCCTCACAAATGTTTGTATTACAGGCTTGTATCACTTTGCCAAGGATCATCTACTTATAATAATAGTAGTAGTAATAACAATGTATACCAATGAAATTAAACCATACAGAAAAAAGATTTAGTAGTATACAGAGAAAATGCTTTTATTTTTGCTTTATTTTATTTTATTATAATTTGACTTTAAATTTTAAACAGTAGGCAGTCATTAAAGTATTTGAACAACTAAATTCCCTGTCTTGGAAGATGTAGAAAAATAAAGTCTTTCTTCATAAAGGTCACATTTCATTTGAAGCCAAAATATCCAGCGATAAGACAGCACTTATCAGTATACCTTAAATGTCAAGTTTTGGGATGTTTTTGTATTTTGTTTATTTTTGTTTTTAATCAGTTACCTTTCGTTGGACATTAGTTCTGTCAGGGTATGGAAAGATTCAACTGTAGTTGAATTCTTTATGGCAGATGCTGGGAACACTCACGTTCAAGAGTGCCGTGCTTTCCCCACTGACCGCTGTACAGCAGTACTTGTGACACCGTTCATATTTGAGTCTTTGTAAGAAGTTCAGTAGCTAAAGAATAAGATCAGCTGCCAGCACCATGTTAAGCCCTGAGATGCTCCCTTAAAAATATGGGATGTCTCACAGATTTGCTTGTCACTGTAGGGGTCATGCCAACCTCTGTACTGTTTCCAATTTAACATGTGTACTGCCAAATTGAACACATCTTTCTGTATTTGTTGAGTTGCTGTTGGGGCAAGTCTAAAGAGCTCAGAATAGGGGGTCGTGGAAAGTGATTTGCCTCTTAAAATGTATTGTGTTCTCCCCCCCAGTATTTATTTTTTATGCTAGAATCTGTTCTTGAAGTTTAACATTAAGCCAACTGAAACGAAGTTGAAAGTGGCTTTTTGGAGTGTGAGTATTTGCAGAAGTAAGAAGGAAATGAATGGGGAGTAGTAAATGGATTCTGTCGTGTGTATAAAGATTTTTCTAACTTTTTCTTGGCAGTGAAGAAACAACTGGTGATATCAATGATTCCATGGATTTTGTACTACTCAACTTTGCAGAAATGAACAAGCTCTGGGTGCGGATGCAGCATCAAGGACATAGTCGAGATAGAGAAAAGAGAGAACGAGAGAGACAAGAACTGAGAATTTTAGTGGGAACAAATTTGGTGCGCCTTAGTCAGTTGGAAGGTGTAAATGTGGAACGTTACAAACAGGTTCTTACCTTTTTTGTTGTTACTTTTTCTTGCATTGTGAGACATAAACTAAAATCTTAAATATATTTTTGTTAACTGTTAAATTTAAAAATATTTTAACTTTTGTTTTTAACTGAAAAAGATATAGTTAGAAGTACTACCATGGTTATGGTTTGGAGATTCAATATTGTCAAGGTAACAGTTTTTCTTAAATCTTAACTATAGATTCAGAACAATCTCAGTTATGTCCACCTCTTTCTGTTTGTCTATTTTATAAAGTCAACAAACTGATTCTAAAATATGTGAGAAAGAGTAGAGAACCTTTAACACCCACAGCAGTTGGTGTTAGAGAGTAAGACAAAAGGACCTAAAATCACTTTCATTGAAGTGGAGGTAGTTTGTGGTATTCACACATCCCAGTAGAGAAGCATAAAGGAGACAGACACATAAGTCAGTGAAGGAGAGTAAAGTCAGGATCAGCCAACTTTTCTAAAGACTTTTTAAAAAAAGATTCTATGTGTGGGTTTTTTGCCTTCATGTATGTTTATGTACCGCATGTATGCTTGTGCCCAGGAGGCCAAAAGAGGGTGTCAAATTCCCTGGAACTGGAGTTACAGATAGTTGAGAGCCATCATATGGGTGTTAGGAATTGAACCTCGGTTCTCTAGAACAGCAGCCAGTGATTTTAACCAGTTCCCAGCAAAACTTGTGTAAAAGACTAGATGGTGAATATTTTTATACTTTGTAAATTGTTACAACTAGTAAACTAGATGGGTATAAGGCAAAAGCAGCTAAAACATGAAAGTGAGTAGGGCAGACCTTGGTCCCACTGAAAATTTTAGAGTATAGCTCAGTGGTATGGCTGTTAATATAACATGTTTAAAGTTCTGGATTTGGGCCAGGCATGGTGGTGCACTCCTTTAATCCCAGCACTTGGAGGCAGAGGCAGGCTAATGTCTGAGCTTGAGGTCAACCTGGTCTACAAAGTGAGTTCCAGAACAGCCAGGGCTATTATTACACAGAGAAACCCTGTCTCAAAATATCAAAGTGTGTGTGTGTGTGTGTGTGTGTGTGTGTGTGTGTGTGTGTGTGTG
>CAJQZJ010033435.1:1035298-1046538 GCA_907164525.1 Lophiomys imhausi
GTGTGTGTGTGTGTGTGTGTGTGTGTGTGTGTGTGTGTGTGTGTGTGAGAGTGTGTGAGATTTGTGTACCTGGTACCTTCAGGGGCCAGAGGAGGAGGTTGGAGTCCCCTGGAACTGGAGTTACAGACAGTTATGAGGCCCCATGTGGATGTTGGAAACAGAACCTGGGTCTTTTTAAAGAACAGCCAGTGCTCATAATGTTTTGAGCCATCTCTTCAGCTTCAAGAATGAGCCAGTTTTTAAACCACTAGGGAAACAGCATCAAACAATATCCTGCACCCCATCCCCCCAAAAAAAAGGTTTCCTGCACATAAGTAAATTGTCAAAATAAAGGCATATGTATATTTTAGGCTGAAAAAAATCAGGATATATGTATATATTTGAAGTGTAACAAATTGATTTAAATATTTTTATTTGAGCTTGGTTGTGACACGATTAGGAAAAGAATAATGTTCCTTAATGGATGCTTGCTTCCTCAGTCATACTGTCCTAGACCTGTGGTACCATACAGGGGTCACTTTGGGCAAATTTTGTTGTTGTTGTTTTGTTTTTGTTTTTTGAGACAGTTGCTTCTCTGTGTAGCCTTATAGCTGTCCTGGAACTTGTTCTGTAGACTAGACTGACCTCAAACACAGAGATCCACCTGCCTCTGTCTCTGCTTCTCAAGTGCTGGGATTAACACCTAGCTTCACTTTGGGCAATTTTGATGCTATTACCTTTTCCCCAATCGTTACCTCCCTAGTTGCTTAGTTAGGCTCCCAGTTTTTTCTCTAAGTTACTTGTAATTTTGAGGTGTTAATATCCTATTTTTTTCTTTTCTGTTTCCCACTCTTTGGTTCAGACACATCAGGAAAATTTCTTTCTCCTTTACCCCATTTTATTATGTTTTATCTTTTAGCCATTTCCATTTTCTTGGGAACTGAAAAACGGTACAGATCTGTAGAAAAAAATATAATGGCTAATTAAATTATTTAACCAGTATTTATATTATCTTTTAATTGGTCGGCAGTGTTAATCCTTAACCCGCCACTATAAATGAATACACACAGACACAGGGTGGATCTAAACAAGCCTAGGCCTGGGTTGTGCAATCCTAGCCCATCTAAGCTAGCTCATAATTCTATTACCCAAATATAATCCCATATATACATATGTCCCTTTGGACTATTACTCTCCACACTAAGCCTATGTTCCAGGCAACGTGAAGGATCTTCTTTAATCTACCCCATGACGTGTCTTCCTTGTTTACTCCTGGCTTCTCCTCTGGCAACCTTCCTCTTCTCAAGAAGCTCTGTGTCTCTCCAAAAAGCCTGTGAACCTTAGTCCCACCTATCTCTGTCTTTGCCCAATCTCCAGGCCTCAGCATTTATTTAACCAATCAGTGTCAAAGCAAGTAACATACAGCAAATAGGACCAATCAACATTTAGAATGCTTAACAGCACCCCATCATTTCCCTCCTTTTGTCTAATAAAAAGGATAAAAGGTACATATATAATGTTTAATCTATTTCTATCAGGCAATCTTGAAGAAGAAAAAAATCATCTATCTTGGTGTGTCAAAGTTCCGAACTTGAACAATTTCTATCATCTTATATTTTCTTTTAAATCCTAAATCAAGTTAAATTGAAATTTTATAGCTATTATGTCTTCAACCCCATCAAAGATTTAAGAAGGGATAAAGTTATTATTTGAGTGAATAGGAAGCACAGAAGAGCAGCTTCCAAAAAGAAAAAATGACAGTTTGCTGCCGAGACAGTCCCAAATATCTCTCCATACCATTGGAGCATCATCTTCAGCCTTCTGGCCAACCATATCTCACAGACATAATTGTGCAGCAGGAAATAAGGATTTTCCCATTCTGTTTCTGCAGAATCAGGACATCAACTTACCTGCATTTAAGCTCTGGTCCATCTTTGGACTGTATATAGTCTATGGAGAGAGCAGGGACATTTTTGTCCAATAGGAATTATCTCCTGATGGGAGATTTCTTTTTGGTGTTCATTGTTTTCTTCCAAGTCAAATGAGGGCTGTCAGGAGCTGACTGTCTTAAAGTCAAACAGTTCTTAAAATAATAATATCTTTAAATGTCATTTTTTTGTACATTTCTGAGGGTTTTGAAGACATCTATTGATTTATAAATCTATATCTATCACTGAATAAGCAAATTGTAAAATTCTATCAAAATTAACCTTATTTTTTATCAGTATACAAAAATTTATACCAATGTATCAAAAGATAACCTTATTTTAAGAATAACAATAATTTTAAGTTTCAGAGCAGATCTATCCTTATATCTTATCATTTCTATATTATATACATATATTCTTTTTTTCTTAAAAAGAAAAGGATAGAGAAAAGAAAAAGAAATAGAAAAGTCCTTGAGTTTAACATCCTATACCTTGTTTAATAAGACCACTTAACAATTTGTAACCAATCTCCCTGAACAACATCTATAACATATCAAATGACCAAAAAGAAAATCACCCACCCCACCTTTTGGGAATGGGACATCCCTTTCTGAAAATTGCTTCCTGCTGAATTGGGTCATAGAAAACTTGTTTGGGGGCCCAAATAAAATAGAAAAAAATGGTTAAGCAATTTAATAGTAACATTTTTTTGTCTAGTCTCTATGTGCTTAGCAATTTGAATGTCCTGAGCAGTTTGTAGTTGGAAGTTGGAACTTTGGATGGGAAAGTTCAGGGCTTCATTGAAGTCCTGGCTGGAATAGTCTGTGAGCTGGACCATCTGGGCTTGTCTTTGGTGTTTGGTTCCTTTGTTCTGAAAATATATAATTTCTCACAATTAACATATCTCTCTATTTTTTTTTTCCAAGACAGGATTTCTCTGTATATCCTTGTCTTGGATTTACTTTGTAGACCAGGCTGAACTTGGTGAAGGTCAGGGATCCACCTGTCTTTGTCTTCCAAATACTGGGATTAAAGGCATGTACCATCACACCCAATGGTTAACATATTTTCCCTAGGGTCTAATATCTCTTTTGAAACCAGTTTTTATGTCGGTGTCCCACATCTAAGGAGACTGGCTTGTGACCCCTTTCTTTTTATATCTTTAAAAATCTCTTATATCTCACTATTATCAAATGACGAAAACATCCTTTTTACCTCCCCATATAGGAAAATCAAAGACATCCAAACAAAATTCAAGCAAAGAAACAACATTCCAAAAGCTTTGGTCTAATTGTCATCCCATGTTGTAATTGAAGTTCTGTTTATTATTTCTGAAATCTATCTTTAACTGTATATCCTTGGTGGGCCTTTCCCAGATACTCTTGATAAGCTCCTAGTTCTTAGACACTTGTTAGTTCCCGCTGACATCTTTTGTGCCTCCTTCCTTCCCCCATTGTTATTGTCAGCAGTTTAGCATTGCATCTGTAAACTCTCCCTTACAGATATCCGTAAGCCTGTCCTAGTAAAATCTTTCTCAGAAAGTATACATAGAACCATAGTTGTCAGTGTAAAAATTATCTGTATGTTAAGAGAAACAAACTCAATTGGAATCCAAACATACTGAGACATTATGAATTTCTCCATTTTTAATTCTCTGTTCTCAAGCTCTGTTTAGGAGGCTGCCGGTTATTTAGCATATAAAGAGAGCTAAGCTTCCACCTTTGCTGTAAAGCGGTAGCTTTTGTTAAGGGAGTCATTCCTTCCCTGCTCTTTGGCTAGGAAACTATCTCTCACCTAGGCCTTCTCAGGCTGTAAGCATGGATTCTAATTGCCGTATGCTGGGCACCATATATAGAAAAAATTATAATGGCTAATTAAATTATCTAACCAGTATTTATATTATCTTTAATTGGTCGGTGGTGTTAATCCTTAACCCGCCACTATAAATGAATGCACACAGACACTGGGTGGATTTTAACAAGCCTAGGCCTGGGTTGTGCATTCCTAGCCCATCTAAGCTAGCTCATAATTCTATTACCCAAATATAACCCCATATATACACAGATCTTTAACAATAAGTAAGAGGAAATTAAGTGATGTGTCTGTATTCCCCTTACCCCTCAAAATGAACTTTAAAGTACAAGTTAGTAAAATAACTAGAAATCCCAGTGTCTAAAGGTCTTGTAAATGCTAAAATATGTCTCAGCCTCCAGAGAATGCTCCTCTACAAAATGGTACCTTAAACTCAACTTGTTCTTCCTTAGTCACCAGATACAGATCTTTCTTCTGGATGGGTTTTGCATGGGTTTTTCTCCTACTTACTTTCTTCATGAATGCATAATACTTGCTGGCTATCCAAGAAACTAAAGTATCACTTAAAACAATTTTTCTGAGAAACACTAAACTGTAGACAGTTATCTTAATTGTTCCTATATGAATTCCTGTTCATGAATTGGAAGCTATTATCAATAGAATTGTCATGGATAAAGAAATGTATTTGTTTTTGGTTTTTCAAGACAGGGTTTCTCTGTGTAACAAACAGTACTGGCTGGTCCTGGAACTTGCTTTGTAGACCAGGCTGGCTTGAACTCACAGAGATCCATCTGGCTCTGCCTCCCAAGTGCTGGGATTAAAGGTATGAGGCATCATGCCCAGCTAGGAACTGTGTATGTTTAAATAGGGTTCTTTATCCTCTTTTTAATTTTTTTGTTTTTGTTTTAAGATAGAGTCTTTCTGTGTAGTCCAGGCTACCTTACAACTTCCATTATCCTCCAAAGTGCTAGCATTACAGGAATAGGTCAGGCCTGGCCATATTTATCTTGAGAGGAGATCATTTTGAAATAGAAGAGATTGAGTGTATTATTTTCTCAATTTACTTGATCTATTTCTTTTAATATCTTAGTAAAGATTTCTTAGAAAAACTTTTTATTGGCTCTTTGTGAATTTTGCATCATGCACACCAATCCCACTCATCTCCCCCTCACTTCATACCTTCCTTCCCTTGCAACCTCCCCGAAACAAAGAAAAAAAAATTGTTGTGGAAGCTGTAGCGTGTCACAGTGTGTCCCACAGTATACCCTTTTGTCCACACTTCTTTGTTCAAAAAATGTTCATTGCAGTGACTCTGGTATGAGGCCTCTGGCTTCTGCTGCACTATTCCTAATGGAACCTCACCTGGGCTCCTCTCAGATATCCTGCTGTTGTCCTGTGTCATGGAGATCCTGTAGTTTTATGTCTGTGGAAATGGCCTCTTCATGCACTCCAACAGTTCATCCATGGGGTGGATGTTGGGGTAGGTCAACTCAAAGCCCTGGTTCTGGACCTGAGAGGTATCTGAGCTTGTCAGCCTGCTGCCTTTCATACTGTCAGGACTGCTCACAAGCAGTCCCTGCAACCAGGACCAGCTGTACCCTGAGCCCAGGTGAGGTGCAGGGTCTGCTCTCCCAAGTGTTGCCGCTGTGAGGGCCATGGCCAGTTCTCCCACTCTAATTACTTTGGGGCCAGCTTTCCTGCCTGCCATAAATGGTAAATGAAGATTTTTAAACATGTGAGACAAGTGCTATGTGTTGTATAAAAAATTAACTTTATTCATGAAAGGATTGCTGTTTTTCTCTTTGTAGTATTGCTACCAGTAGTGCAGTTTCAAAGGAGCTTACCAGACTTTTGAAGATACCTGTCGATACTTACAACAATATCTTAACAGTCTTAAAGTTAAAGCATTTCCACCCACTTTTTGAATACTTTGACTACGAATCCAGAAAGAGCATGAGCTGTTATGTGCTTAGTAATGTTCTGGATTATAATACAGAAATCATCTCTCAGGACCAGGTAAGAGAATGCAGATATGCTGTTTCAGGGAAGTAGAGGATGTGGTTGGTTAGGATCTTAGGCATTGAGCCCTAGCTAGACACTGGTGATAAATAGGAGAAGTAATATAATAATAAAAACTATAAATAGCTTATTGTTATGGGAGTTAAAAGATTGGAGATATATATCAAATTATTATACATCTGATTTTATCAAAAGGAGAATAACCACAGTTGATTAGCATTTGTCATATCTCTTTTCAGATTTTTGTCCATAATGTATACATTGATCTATCAACTTTCTTTTCCACACCTCTGGAACAACTCCCCTACCTCCTCCCAATTTTATGTCCTCCTCTTCCTGTTTTTAAAAATTCAGTTCAATTTTTGCTGCCTGTATGTGACTGGGTGGAGGGTCACCTGCTGGAGTGTTAGCAACCTACCAGTGGCTATACCCCATAGAAAGCGACTCTCCTTCCTTCAGCAGCCAACATTTGGCAACTGGACCCTTGGGAACTTCCTCCCTATCCAGCAGGAATGTTGACTAGCTTGATCTTGGCAGGTAGTCACAGCTGCTGTGAGAAGATGCTATTTTGCAGCAGTCCTTGACCTCTGGCACTTACAGTGTTTTGTTCCCTCTTCAATATCCCCTGAGCCGTGTTGGGGAGGAGGTGTGTAAAGACATCACATTTAGGGCTTAGCAGGCTATAGTCACTTATTTTCTACCCGTTGAGTTGTACTGTTACCCACTGCAAAAACGGAGCGTCTCTGATGAGCCTCTCCCTTGTCATAGGGAGAGCTGTAATACTCTGTGGGTGGAAGGATAAGTATGTGGAAGGCAGTTTGATACTATGTCCATTTAGTGAGTAAAGTAGTAGGTTCTGCCCGAGGCCTCTTACTTTATAATCCTTGGCTTCTTTGCCAGGTTTATAGTACCAGGCATGACGTCCAGAACAAACCTTAAGTCCAAGTAGAAAGCCATTGTTATTCCCATAACATTCATTCTACTATTGTACCAATGGGCTAATCTTGTCAAACTGGTTGTTACTGTAGCTTAAAGGGTTCACAGCTGGGTGAGACTGTTCATACCAACTTTTTTACCAAAAAAAGAAAATTTTGCTAATACTATTTCATAATGTATACACTTAGAAACTGTTACCTTTTTTGTTGATGGTTTCACACTAATATTTTCTCTTTCCTGTGTTACAGGTAGATTCCATAATGAATTTGGTATCCACATTGATTCAGGATCAGCCAGACCAACCTGTAGAAGATCCTGATCCAGAAGATTTTGCTGATGAACAGAGCCTTGTTGGCCGATTCATTCATCTTCTACGTTCTGATGATCCTGATCAGCAGTACTTGGTATGATTTGTCTCTTACTATAACCTGTCATCACCCATAATGAGCAGAGAAGTGTTTAAAATGGTTTAATGCAGCTTTTGCCTTACTTTAAGATGTTGAAAAACTTGCTACTGGATTAAAGTTCATGGCCTCCACGAACTTAAAAAAATTGTTTACTTACTTACTTTTTTTTGAGGCATGGTCTCACTGTAGCCAGCATGGCCTCATAATCATGATCCTGCTGCTTTAGCTTCCTGAGTGCTGGGATATGTATGTACATATGTACCACCATGCCCAGCTGGGATTTTTATATAAATGAGTAAATTGTTAGAGCTTGTGAGGAGCAAGTCAAGTATTCCAGCTTCTTTTGAAAACCTGAGAGTTGCAGAAAAGCTTGCCTTCCTTTAGTTTGATATTTCATAATTATCTTTTTTTAACAGTGTATTGCTTTTAGAATGTTTAGTTGCCTATCATAATAAACTTCATGAGACATAAAGTCTTACATGAAGATGTATTTATTTGTCAGATCAAAATGTATGAAGGACTTTAAAGTTTAGTATGCTTTCCCCTTAATATTATTTCCTTGTAATCAGACAAAGCTGTCTCTTTTATTATAGTCTTTAGTTAATCTTTATGAAATGAAGATTTAAATGTGGCCCAAGTAGGTGTGTTGGCATCTGATAGTAGATGATTAAGAGGCCGATACCTGTTGGTAGAGTGGTAGCCTTTGATTTGGCTTGGGGAGAGATTTTTTTCTAAGCACTATGGGATCAGTACAGTGTGTGAATGCTGAAGTATTTTAAGTGGTTCTCCTCTTTCCCTGTGTGTATGTGTGTGTGTGTGAGAGAGAGAGAGAGAGAGACAGAGAACACTTTCATTTTCTGTTGTATGCCACATGTGACAGTGTTTGTGGCTGATTGTTTATGCTTGTGTGCTTCTATATCAAAGAAGTTCATAAGACCCAAATAGATGACATACTGTGTTGTACATATTTAGATGTTTATCTCATGAATTCTTTGATTATCCTCTTTAGTGTGTATATTTGCGAGTTTATGTAGGTGTACCTGTAGGTCAGAGGTCAGCATCAAGTGACTTCCTCAAGTGCTCCCCATTTTATTTTTCTAGGCAGGGTTCCTCAGCTCCATAGTTACCTGCTTCTGCCTTCCCAGTGCTGGATTGCAGTCGTGTGGCTGGCTGCACCTGACCTTTAAATAGATGCTGGGGATCCAAACTCAAATCTCATGCTTCTGCAGGAAGCATTTTACCGGCTGAATCATCTCCTAGTCCTTTGGTTTTCTTTTCTCTCTCTTTTTCCTGAGCCATCCATACATTTGTTTTACAAGGCTCTTTTAAAAATATATTTAGTTTAAGTAATTTAAATGGGCTTAGAAAATTTGATCTACCTATAAGGATAAGTAATTAAGTTTATAGGAAGAGCTAAAAGAATTTTGACAACCTCCCACAGCTAGAGTAGACTCTCTTTAATGCCAGAATGGTGGCTTCTCTAATTATGGCCAATTAATCGGCATATGACCCAGTCACTCAGTGATCAGAGGTCAAGAGAATGCAGACTACATGCCTATGCTGGGGTTTTTGAAGCTAAGGATAGGGGAAGGCAGAAAGAGGAATTTAGCTGTTTTCCTTAGATAACCTGTTTTGTTTTTGTCGGTTATTTTGTTTTGACACTGTAGGATCTATTATCTCTCTGCAACTGCAGGGTCACTGAGGCAGCTGCTTTGCTTCTGTAATCCCCAAATAGCTGGCTTCCTGGAGCTCTGAGCTCAGTTTAGGGCCTTGGCTTTTGGAGTGATTCTTCTACTACTGGTAACACACGTGCACGCACGCGCACACACACACACACACACACACAGGCATGCACACTGTTTTCCCATAATGGCCAATATTTTCTGAGCATATACCTTGTGTAGGGTATTGATGATACAATTGAAACTTTGTATCATTTAATCTTCCCAAAAGTTATAGGAGTATGCTACCTCATTTTTCAAGTGAAAGTTGGGCTAAGAGGAGGACGGTTGTTGTGTGAGACTTACTCTTGGGAGACACAACACAAACATCTATTCACTACTATAGGGAACAGATGACAGACCCAAGTAATGATTCCACTGGTGTCTAATCTGGCCATCGGCCAGTGAGTTTACTGAGATCACTTACAGGAATATGGGCAGTAGGAGGGTGGGGTTACTCAGAGGAACAGGGCTGTCTCAAAGGTAGTGGCATAGCTGAAAATCCCACTGCTTTAAGGGTGACTACTGCTCATCAAAGCTTCAGTCCTGGAGCTCTGCTTGGCCTGCGGGTGGTTTCCACATTGGAGAAGCTCTGCTGGCCAGTCTGCTCCACCAGCATGGTTTACTGCTCCTTGGGAATGGGCCTTTGTTATTCTTGTAAGTGTCAGCTATCTGGGACTTGTAAGGTTATTTACTTCCTGAATCTTAGGAGCGTCCCTCCGGGATGGAATGTTTCAACAGATTGCTACACAGCAGCAATAAAGAATAGAGAGTACTAGAATCTACTTTTACATGTAAGTCTGATTTGCTTCATCAGCCTGTATTCTTTATCAACGAGGTATAGTTTGTACACATGTGTATGAAAAATGCATATGTATCTGCTCTTGACTAGTTACATGTCTAGTTATTTAACTTGTGTAAGCTTCCAGCTTACTCATAATAAAATGGGTTAGTATTTTAGAGTGATTAATATAGGAAGTGTGTACCACCATAAAGCCTGGTCTATCAAGAATGGTAGCAGTAAGGATAGAGCTCTCATGTACTTTTGTAAACTAATTATAGTATGGACAAATTATTTTTTAATTTTTTTTGTCAGATTTTGAATACAGCACGAAAACATTTTGGAGCTGGTGGAAATCAACGGATTCGCTTCACACTGCCACCTTTGGTATTTGCAGCTTATCAGTTGGCTTTTCGATATAAAGAGAATTCTCAAATGGTGGGTTTACTTTGAAATATGTCACTACATTTTTCCTTTTTCCTTACTGTGTCTTTGAGTTGTAGAAAAACTCAAGCACACACACACAAAAAGTGATAATGATATCAGATCCCCTTTTCAGGAACTCCTGATTCATTGACCCTTTGCTGTTCTAACTGACACTGCTGAGCCACACACTGGCTGAGAAATCACATCACGGCATTTGGAAATCAGTTCGAATTGATGCTAAGATTTTTTTCTTAGGGTTTAAATCAATTTAGCTTTGCCTAGTGATAAGGTTTAGCATTGCATAATCACTTCTCAGAAAAGTTTGCAATTGAATAATGTTAAAAATTCTGTGCAACTCCTCTGTGAGTTTATTTCTTCTAAAGCAGAATCATGGCTTATCTTCAGTGGCATAATTTTAAAGAAAATTCATATAATGAAAGTTGGACATCCAGGTTTATGTTAAGGAATAAAAGCTCAGTAAACTTAATTTTCTAATGATTTTTTAAAAAACATTTTTTTCTTAATCTTGCCAGCTTGCATACCAGGTTTTTATTAGGATCACTTCTATCCTATTTTCTAGCACTTTATGACTAGGTGTTTGTCACTATAACAGTAAAAGTAGCTAAGACATTATAATGATCAAGATGTTTTTTTTTTTCAAGATAAGGTTTCTCTGTGTAGACCAGGCTGGCTTCCAACTCAGAGATCTGGGTTCCTCTTCCATCCAGGTGCTTGGATCAAAGACATTCGCCACGATGACCTAGCTAATGGATCAGCTTCTCTTAATCCATAGTCCATGCCAGAAACTCAAGGGAAAAAGGACAGTTTTTAATAAATGAGGATGGTAAAACTGGATGTCCACTTTTGACAGACTGGAATTGGATCTTTATCTTACATCATACACATAAACTCAAAATGGATTAAGGAACCAAACTTTGGTCTTGTCATTGATTTTTTTTTTTTTTTTTTGAAGTGGGAATACTAAAAGCATAGGCAACAGAAGCAAAAACAGACAAATGGATTGTATAAAACTAAAAAGTTTTGTATAACAAAGGAAACAACAGTACAATAAGTTAGTATATGGAATGGGAACAAAAATTTGTAAGCTATACATTTGATAAGAGGCTAGCTCCAAAATAAGGAACCCTGAGCTGGAGAGGTCACTGAGAGAATGCTTACTTGAGCTGGAGAGGTCACTGAGAGAATACTTACCTGAGCTGGAGAGGTCGCT
>CAJQZJ010033435.1:1046548-1077648 GCA_907164525.1 Lophiomys imhausi
GAGCTGGAGAGGTCACTGAGAGAATGCTTACCTGAGCTGGAGAGGTCGCTGAGAGAATGCTTACCTCACATGCCTAAGATTGTCAGTAGTAGACCAGTGGCTGGCAAATTCTGCTGAATGTTACCAACTGAAAAAATGTGGAGACCAACAAAGAAAAACGGGGAAAACAGGATTTGAGACACCCTTCCCTAATAGAAACTAGTATTTATATTGTAACAAGGACTACATACTTGGATTATGATATTTAATCCTTGTAATAATAAGTCTTACTGCCATCTTTTAAAAGTGAAAAGAACTTACTGGTTATATAGAAGAAGTTTGGATGGTGTAGAATGATAACGTATTTAACCTCACTGGTATTTACAACTTTCTAGAAATTAGATTGGCAAAGGGAAAAGAAAAATAATTTTCAGCAGTGGCAATGTAATGTTAAGAATGTAATATAGGGTCTGGATAGATGGCTCCTCAGTGGTTAAGAGCACTGTCTGCTCTTCCAGAGGTCCAGAGTTCAATTCCCAGCAACCACATGGTGGCTCACAACCATCTATACTGGAATCTGATGTTCTCTTATGGCATGTAGCAGTACATGCAGATAAAGCTCTCATATATATAATAAATAAATAAATCTTTTAAAAAATGTAATTAAATAGTGGTAGAAATGTGAACTATATTTTTAATAAACTGCCAATGTGTAACTAGTGTTAAAAACACAGTAATTTCTAAGATTTTACACTTCGAAATAATCATGGAAGTTTTTAAAACTTAGTTACATTTTTTTATTGTGTGTATGATGGGTTGGGGAACCCTCATGGTGTTGTGTGCATATGGAGGATGAAGGATAAGTTTATGGAGTTGGTTCTCTCTCTCCACCTTATGGTGTTTCCAGGGTTAAGCTCAGGTTGTCTGACTCTTGTGGTAAGTGTTTGCACCTGCTGAGCTAGCATTGAGCACATAGTTAGGGTCTTAATAAAGCTTTGTATATACTGGCCTTTCAGCATGTTTTTACAGATGCTTTTAAAAGGGAGCAGTAAAACCAGTTAGATTATAAATGAGATGATGGAAAAAATTCTTGTTAAATAATATTAAATAACAGTATTATGAGGAAACTTTTTGACAAGTTGCATACAAATCATTTGCAGTATGAACCCAATTTTAACTTGTTTTCAGGAATCTGCTTTAAAGCAAACAAAACACAAAACTATACACAAATATCTCCACTATATTTACATAGAAAAAAGTGGTCAGGAAGACATTAGCAACTGTGCTACCAGGGATGATTTTATTTTCTAAATTCTTTCATGTTATTTTCCTGTGTTGCTCTTCTGATTAGAAAAATAACTATCAGATCTCTATAAATTACAGAAGCAGCACCTTTACATAGGTTTAGTTTTTAAGGGGATATCCTGCTTGGTTTCCTTCTGTGTTCTACAAATGAGAGAGAAGAAAAATGAACAGAAAACTGAACTTAGCATCAGTGTTAGAAGCTTTATTAGAAATTTCAGTAGAATGAATACTCTTGAACTTACTTGTTTTTCCTGTTTCAGGATGATAAGTGGGAAAAGAAATGCCAGAAGATTTTTTCATTTGCTCACCAGACTATCAGTGCTTTGATCAAAGCTGAGCTGGCTGAACTACCACTGAGACTTTTTCTTCAAGGAGCACTAGCTGCTGGAGAAATTGGCTTTGAAAATCATGAAACAGTAGCATATGAATTTATGTCCCAGGTGAGTTCTTTCTTCTTGGATGTCTAGTCCAGTTCTTTGGGGTTTAGTCACTGGTCCATTATTTTTGAGATAATGCATTTGGTGTTACTTTTTTTTTTTTTTTTGACAGGGTCTCACTACGTAGACCTGGCTGATCTGGAACTCAGAGAAACCCACCTGCCTCTGCTTCCTGAATGCTGGGATTAGGGCATGTGCCACCATGCCTGGTGCTCTTCTTTATCTTTTAATATGTAACTAACATGATCTAACCATGTGGGAACCTTTTCATATAGTAAGCAAAATTATTGAGTTGCTGGGAACATAAGAAACCCAAGGTTTACTGGTGAGTTGTGGTACAAGTGTTTCAAGAACAAAAATCTCCTGTAGTTAGTTCAGTTGCAAAGTGTCGGTTCAACAAAGTTGGAATAGGTTTCTTAATTGTAACCTGTTAGCAGCCTTCCCATCTTGTCTATAGCTTATGTCTCTTCACTGGAAGGTACAGCATGTACTGGTGTGAATGTACTTAGACCCTCTCATAGAATGGGGTTTGGAAGAACTTTGGAAAATGATCCTGTTGATGATTGGTTCCTGAATTTTCTTTGTTCTGTGTCTCAGGCATTTTCTCTATATGAAGATGAAATCAGCGATTCTAAAGCACAGTTGGCTGCTATCACCTTGATCATTGGTACTTTTGAGAGGATGAAGTGCTTTAGTGAAGAGAATCATGAGCCCTTGAGAACTCAGTGTGCACTTGCTGCATCAAAACTTCTGAAAAAACCAGATCAAGGCCGAGCTGTGAGCACATGTGCACATCTTTTTTGGTCTGGCCGAAACACAGACAAAAACGGGGAGGAGGTAAGGTTCCTCTTGCCTGTTACAGGAGATAGAGTTGGTAACAGGGATTTGTGACCTTGGCCTTGTACTTTGGAAGTGAAACATTGGGTGCTTAGAAATCTAACAAAGACAATTAACTTTGCTTTATTAGAGGAAATGAATGGGTTGTGATGTTTAGCATTCACCCTGGAGGAAAGGATATGTTTACAGCAACTTGTGTAGCCAGCATTTGGTACTTTGTGGATTCTTCTTTCTTCCACCCTTTTCTACCCCTTTTCTTCTACCCTCTCAACCCCCTAACACTAGATAGGAGAGGAAAAAAAAAGAGAGGGGAAAGAGGGCAACATTATCTTTAGACTACTCTCTGCTGATTAGGGGCATCAAGTTCCTTGGGTCAAGTTTGATCTTCATCGTCAACATATCTAATTTCTTCTTCTTGTTTCTTCTTTGCATATGACTATTTCATAAACCACAGCCAACAGCAACCAACAACCCACCAACAATAAACCCGCCTCTCCAAGCCCTAGTATTTATATACTCTCTCAAAAGTCTCCAGAATTCCAAATGTCACATAATCACAGCTGGCAAAACCACATCCCTGCACGATGCAAATCATAGTCAGCTGCTGTGGACAGTCTGAAGCAACCCCATATCCAACACCTGGGATTAAAACAAAAACATATTCTTAGAATATTTCTGTATTTTTTTGGTTTTGTTTTTTTGTTTTTGTTTTTTTTTTTTGAGACAGTGTTTCTTTGTGTAGCCCTGGCTATCCTGGAACTCACTCTGTAGACCAGGCTGGACTTGAACTCACAGAGATCTTCCTGCCTCTGCCTCCCAAGTGCTGGGATTAAAGTTGTGAGCCACCATGCCCAGCTATTTCTGTATTTTTTAAGGAAGCCACAATGCCAAAATTGTCACTACAACTTGTTACTATTAGTTGTAGTTTTTTTTTTTTTTGGTTTGTTTGTTTTTGAGATGAGGATCTCTATAGCTTTGGCTGTCCTGGAACTCAGTCTGTAGACTAGGCTGGCCTTGAACTCACAAAGACCCACCTACCTGCATCTGCCTCCTGAGTGCTGGGGTTAAAGTTAGTTAGGTACGTCACACCTGGCACCAGTTCTGTTTTTAAATACAGTTGTTTTTTAGGGTTTCATTTTGTTGTATCCCTTTACAACATAAAAGAACCTTATAGTGTTGTTTCTTTGATGGTAAGAAAGTGAGATATTTCTCATTAATTAATCCTTTTAATATTTTCCTGCCCTTTGTTTTAGCTTCACGGAGGTAAAAGAGTCATGGAGTGCCTAAAGAAGGCTCTAAAAATAGCAAATCAGTGCATGGACCCCTCTCTACAAGTTCAGCTCTTTATAGAGATTCTGAACAGATACATCTATTTCTATGAAAAAGAAAATGATGCGGTAAGTGAAATAGCTCTCTCTTTCTGTAGATTTATTACTTTATTTAATTTGTGAAATTTCAACTTTGTTTAGTCTACCTCCGATTTTTTTTCCATTCTCCAGAATCCTTTTTGTCTGCATAGACTGTGCAAGTAAAAAAATACTAAATACACATGTGAACTTGCTGGCTTGATTTGTCATCATGTAGCAGTTCAAAGTCATTCCTAAGGGCATTATAGTATTTATTAAGATTTTAAAGTTAAATACAATTTTGGAGTTTTTTTGTTCGTTTGCTGTTTATATTACTTTGTATTTTGAGTTTTTTTTGCAATTCTTATAATTTCCTTAATGGAGAGCTAATAGATGTTGCTTCAACACAAAATCATATTCTCATCTCTTTCATAATTATTCCTGTGTTTAATAAAAGTAATACAAGTTGCTACTAAGTTTTCTTTTGTGATACATTCCTGCTACACAACTATTCTTTTTGTAGGTAACAATTCAGGTCTTGAACCAACTTATTCAAAAGATTCGAGAAGATCTCCCAAATCTTGAGTCCAGTGAAGAAACAGAGCAAATTAACAAGCATTTTCATAATACGTTGGAGCATTTGCGCTCACGGCGGGAATCACCTGAGTCTGAGGGGCCAATCTATGAAGGTCTCATCCTTTAAAAGAAAGACAGCTCAGCATACTCCTTTCTACACATCAGAAAGGGCTTACCTAGGTCTCCCTTCCATAGATTGTGCCTTTCAGAAATGCTGAGGTAGGTTTCCCATTCCTTACCTGTGATGTGTTAACCCAGCACCTCCAGACACCTTCAGGACCTTAACTCACTTCATAATTGTTTAAGTCTGTCTGATCATCCCAAGTAGCATGACTGATCTGCTCTTTAAACTTCTTGTGATCTGTGACAATTGAAAGCAAAATCCACTTATCCTGGCTACTAATGGAGCTCTCCTTTCTTATTTTTATTTTGTTGCATTGTTGATTGTGTATTTTCTTCATTAATGGGGTGTACTAACCCAAACATACTTGTTTATTTGTTCTCTGGTCCTATCTGAGATTACTTTAGAGAACAGGAGTACTATGTGTGAAATTCAGCTTGGGCTTTCCCTGAAGCAAGAAAAAGCCTATGTGTAATATATTCCCTACAACTAGAATATATTAATGCATGTCGAAGAATTTTAAAGCACCATGGTCAGAAGCAGAAGCTATATTTTGCATATTTGGATTCAGCTATCCATTAAGAACTATGTCATCATCTGGACACATCAAAGTAATTTGATTCTATAAAATAGAAATTTTGTGACTTAATGTAATTTATGTATAACCTCCACTATTGTAAATTTATGTGAAATGCATCACAATTACAACTTTTTCATCAGTGAAATAATAAAGTTGCTGTTGACAATTTTGGATCTTTTTGGTTTTGTACAGTTGATGAAGGGAACTAGTAGATTACCTGTGGAGTGTTATGTAGTCGCATATGCTTATCAAATTCTCTTATTTAACTCTAGTTTTAAGCACTTAGTGAATGAGGTACCATCTGTTATTTCAGACGTTTGTGGCTAATTGCCTTTTTTGATCACATGGTCATAAACTGGCTTCAATCATGTGACTCAGCATCTCAGTGTTGGGATTACAGGCCTCTTCTACCATGTGCCCCTTGAATTGTTTAGTTTTTTTTTTTAATATTTCTAAATTATGCTTTGGGGATTTCATTGAAGGTATACAATGTATCTTTTTGTTTGTTTATTTTTTGACACAAGATAAAGTTCTTTCTGTACCCCTGACTATCCTGGACTAGCTCTGTAGACCAGACTGGACTCAAACTCACAGTGTGATCTACCTTCCTCCTAGTGCTGAGATTACAGGTGTGTGCCGCCACCACCCAGTTAGACTACAATGTATCTTAAGCACACATACCCATAAGCACTTCTTTCTTCTCCTGTCCTATTATATTATCATCATCATCATCACTTACCACTGAGTAGTAAGTGCGGCCTACATTCTTTTTTAGGGCATGATGAGTTACCATAACATCTCTAAAGGCTCTCTACCTATGTAGTTAACCAGTGTGTAACAGATCCTCCTGGAATTGCCTAGAAACACTCACTTCACCATTGTCCAGGATAGGGAGTGCAGGAAGGCTTGAGTAAGTAAAATCCTGAGTGAATGTGTATTGCTTACATAGGAACTGCCATGTTGAGGACTCCAGTGCCTCATCCTTATAAGAGTGGTAAAGCCTTGCCTGGGTGAGGCTCTAGAGGAATAGCAAATCTAGAATCTGAGTATGAGTGTTAATAACAGTTGCCAATTGCAGCTTCTTCATCCTTGGTGTTTGCTCCTCCCCTCTGTGCTGTACCTAAGAAACACTATGAGGTTTTAGGTTGCTTGGGCTCTTAATTACCCCATCTCGTCCCCCCTTTCCTGTACCTGTTTCTGTCTTTTCTTCATTTCCTTACCACCCTTTGTCAGGGTTTCAGGACCCAAGCTGGTGGGTTGTGGTATTTTGGATCAGGAATTTGGGGACAGCTTAACTTGGGCTCTAGGACAGCATGTTTTATTACATCTTTGGGTCCTGCCATCTGAAGGTTTGGTTATGACTGACTTCTGAATGCACCCCATGGTTGTTTAGCTGGAAGTTTTAGTTCCTGCTCCATGGCCCTTTCCACAGTGTAGTTTATGTGTCCTAACATGGCAGCTGGCTTCTCCAAGATAAACTTCAGAAAGAGCAAGGGGGATACCACAATACCATGTGATAATCTGATCTTGGAAATCTAGCTCATACTCAAAGGAGAATTATGCTCCAACTTTTGTTTTTCTTTAGCTGGGTTTTCCTTCTAAAGCACAAGCTGGCTTCAAACTCGTGACTCTCTGTATCTTCCTCTTCAGGGTTGGGGTTACAGGCCTCTTCTACCATTTGCCCTTTGGATTTTTTTTTTAAAGAATATTTTTAAATTATGCTTTGGAGATTTCATAGAAGTATGCAATGTATCTTTTTGCTTGTTTGGTTTTTTTGTTTTTCAAAACAGGATTTCTCTCTGTAGCCCTGACTGTCCTGGACTAGCTCTGTAGACCAGGCTGGCCTCAAACTCACAGAGATCCGCCTGCCTTGGAGTGGGGGGATTAAAGGCATGGGCTGCCACCACCCAGTTAGACTACAATGTATCTTGAGCACACATGCCCATACCCACTTCTTCCTCCTCTTGTCCTTTTATTTTTATTATCATTATTATTGTTATTCCAAATAACCCACTGAGTGGTAAGTGCTGCCTACGTGTGTAACGAACTTTTAAATTATTATTTAACACTTATTTATTTATTACTAAATTCACTTATAACAAACACCAACAATTTCTTAACTATTAATCCTATAAATTCCTACAACCCCTTTAACCTATCCACTAAACCTATTGATAATTATAACAACTACTTTCATAACCTTTTAGAATGATACAGTCTCTGGGGCAGGTCCTCAGTCGTCAGGAACACAGTCTTTGTTGTAGATTCTTGAACGCACTTAGCAGTCCTTTTTCTGGATCTCTCAGATGCAGGTTCGTCTGGGTAAGTTGGTTATTGCAGTCCCACCTTAAATAAGGCTTCATGCTTTCTTCTCTGTGGGAGACCCCAGCCGTCTGCAGCCAACTTACTTCTTTTGAATCAGGAACTCAGCTGCTCTGCCTCAGTCCTTAAAGCCAGGCACAGTTTCCCCTAGGCCACTGTTTGGACAGATCAAACCCCTCTAGGCAAAAGCTGAGCCACAGGGTTTAGTCCTTGGCCTTTTGGTGTCTTGCTCAGGCTTTCTTTGCTCACCAGCTTCTTTCTGCTTCAGGGAAATCTGGCCATCAAATGATGGCCAGCACTTTTTTCAGCAGGACTCTTGGAGCTCTCTAGCATCAGGGGCCTCTTTTTTTTCTGGGCTCCATGCACTGTCCTTAAATAGGAGGAACTCTGTTTCAGTTTAATTTGGGCTCCGCTCACTTAGCAGCTGAAAACAATGTCAGGCCAGATACTTTGTTTCTTCAAGTCCATTAAGTCTTTCCTGTTTTCCTGACTTCAACCTTGTTTTTCATACTGATAATGCTCTTCATGCCCCGAATTAAGAGACAGTATCAGAAACCCCTATATATTTTCTAAATCTAATTTATCTAACCCCTACATACGTGTCCATGGATATGGAACCATTTACCTGAGCAAAGGTGACTTACAAATGCCTGCATCCTGGAAGAAAAGTCCTCAACAACCAACAGTTCCTCAGGTAGGGGTGGGGCCTCATGAGTCTTGCTGTCCATTTTGAATGCTGGCTGGCTTGATCTTACAAAGTAACAACTGATGTGAGTTCCTGAGTGCAATTTCATGTCACTCATTCAGAAGAGTGCGTCTCCAGCTCCTTCATTCTTCCTGCCTCCTTTTCTGCAGTATTCTCAGAGACGTGGGCTGACGGGTGTGAGGTGGGAGGTTGATAGAGATGTCTCACTCTACTCTTTGACCACTTAAAAATTTGGGTTGAGTTTTACACCAAAAGAAATATGCTGTGACCAAAGGTAAGAGCCTTAATGTGGGTGTAAGCACAAATACTTGGAAGGTGGTTACTAATGTGCCAAATAGCAGAACAGCAGTTGGAATACTTAAATTACTATGTCAGCCTCACTGTTATAGATCTGTTTATTTGTTAAATCTTGGTTTAACTTTCGTAGGTTATACACACCAGAAATTCATCCAGTCCATTTAGATTTTCCAGGTTAGTGAAATATAATTTTTTCCACTTGCAAAACATTACTTAATTAGTATGTTTTTATCTACCTGTGATTCTGTTTGCAGGGACAGGTTGACACAGGGTCTATCCTAGAACTCACTAGGCAAGGCTGGCATTGAACTCACAGAGATCCTCCTGCTTCTGCCTCCTGAGTCGACTTAATGATGTGTGCCACCATGCTCAGCTCTGTGATCCTAATTTTATATATATTTTTAGATTAAAATATGATTATAGGGGCTGGAGAGATGGCTCAGCGGTTAAGAGCACAGGCTGCTCTTCCAGAGGTCATGAGTTCAATTCCCAGCATCCACATGGGAGTTAGCAACTGTCTGTAACTCCAGTTCTAGATGATCCAATACCCTCATACAGACATACATGCAGGCAAAACATCAATGCACATGAAATTAAATAAATTACTTAAGAAAATATATGATTATAGTATTTCCCTTCATACTGTTTTGTTCCTCAAACTCATAGCATGCCCTACTTCCTCTGAACTCCTGGCCTCAATTGTTCAGGTCTTGTTTAGGTAGCCATATTGTTGAGGTATCAGAAGTGAAGCTCCCTGTCATTTTTAGGATCCACAGTTTGACAGCTGACTCCTTGGTCCTCTGGCTCTTGCAATCTTTCTGTCTCTTCTTCCTAGAAGTTTCCTGAGCGTTAGATGTAGGAATCACGTTATAGATGTATCTATGTTCAGTTGTTCTCTGCATTTTGACCAGCTAAGGTTTCTGTTACTGTCTCTGTTGAAGCGTCTTTGGTGAAAAGTTGAGAGTTCCACTTTTCTGTAGGTGTAAGGATAACTATTCAGAATGCAGCTAGAAATTACCCAGGTCAAGTAAAGTGGCAATAATAGGTTCTCCTCTAAGATCCATGACTTCACTGTCCCTGAGTTACTGGCTAGGTTTCTGTTGGGAATAATCTCTTGTGTACTGTGTAAAGACTGTTTTTGTATTATTCAAATGCTAATTTCTGTACCAACAGAGAGCTGAGTACAGACTGGACTTTGGTATTATTATACTTACGGGTGCATCTTTTTTTTTTTTTTTTTTTGGTTTTTCGAGACAGGGTTTCTCTGAATATCTCTGGCTGTCCTGGACTCGCTTTGTAGACCAGGCTGGCCTCGAACTCACAAAGATCCGCCTGCCTCTGCCTCCCAAGTGCTGGGATTAAAGGTGTGCGCCACCACTGCCCGGCTGCATCGTATTTTTGTAAGAACACCCTCCAACACCTTCTGATTGGTTTAATAAAGAGCTAATTGATCTATAGCAGAGGCAGGAGAGCATAGGCAGGACTTCTGGCAGAGAGAGGAACTCATGGAAAGAATCAGATGCAGGAGAATTTACCAGCCAGATGCAGAGGAAGAAACAGGTGCCAGGATTGATTGTATAAGAGAGAGGTAGCGTAGATTAGTATAAATGGGTTAATTTAAGTTAGAAGAGCTGGTTGGGGACAAGCCTAAACTAAGGCCAAGCTTTCATATATTAATAAAAAGTCTCTGTGTGATTACTTGAGTGGCTGGCAAGTCAAGAGAGCCCCGTCATAATTCTCACCCAATGGTTAAAGGTTTCCCTTCTGCTGAGCAGGCCTAAAGTCCAATTAGACAGCTATTGGTGACAACACAGATGAGTGCCTTCAGGATATCTTCCCATGCTGGTTGTAGCTACTGTCCACAGGCATCACAGCTGGGTAAGACTACAAATTACTTCCCTCCCTTGGCAGGTTGCATAATACTTCCTGGTTCTGTGGGAGCAAGGCTGCGGGGAGAAAGCTTTCAGGTTAGATCCAGTTCTTCTGTCTTAAATATCTGGTGTCTTCAGCAAGAGGGATTCACCTTCAACCTCTGGGAGGCAACTAAGGGCAACAGTGATAGCCTGTTATTTTAGGAATCACTTAGACTACCCTGACCAACAACTAAAATGGAGGTTTCTTATGCCTGATACTGGAATTTTCGTTAAGTAGTTCATGTCTCTTGAGAGGAGCATTGTTAGCCCAAGTGACAGAACTTCATTTAAGAGTTATGTGTGCACACATGCATACACACACGCACACGCATGCATGCACTACACTCATGTATTAGATAAATACAAAATAATGTTCTTTGAGGCTTTATCAAACAAGTAGGGTTACCTGATTCAATATATTTTTCTAGTTCCATCTATTTACCTGCATATTTCATTATTTCATTTCCTTACAGCTGAATACTATTCCATTGTATATTTGTGCTGATTTTCATTATCCATTCATCAAAAAGACATTTAATTTGTTTTTATTTGGTAGGTATTGGGAGTAGGGTGTGAAACTGTACTTTTTAATTATTAAACATTTATTAATATCTATATTCACTTATAACAAATACACTTAATTACTATTCCTATAAATTCCTACAACCCCTAAGACCTAACCACTAAACCTATTGATAACTATTACAACTATTTTCATAAGGATGCAGTCTCTGGGGCAGGTCCTCAGTCACCAGGAACACAGTCTCTGGGGTAGACTCTTTAATGCACTTAGCAGTCCTTTTTCTGGAATATCTCAGACGCAGGTTCGTCAGGGTAAATTGGCTATCGAAGTCTCACCTTAAATAAGGCTTGAGGCTTCTCTCTGGGAGACCTCAGGCGTCTGTAGGCCAACTTATTTCCTTCGTATCAGCAACTCTGCCGCTCTGCCTCAGTCTTTAAAGCTGGCCACAGTTCCGTTCAGGCCACTGTTTGGACAGGTCAAACCCCTCTAGGCAAAAGCTGAGCCACAGTGTTTAGTCCTTGGCCTTTTGCTGTCTTGGTGAGGCTTTCTCTGCTCACCAGCTTCTTTCTGCCTCAGGGAAACCGGCCATCAGTTCACCAGCACTTTCTTCAGCAGGACTCGCTAGCATTGGAGCTCTCTAGTATTGGGGCCCTTAGCACGCAGCCCTCCGGGCCCATCCACTTGTCCTTAAATAGGATCACTCCTTGTTCCACCTGCTTCAGCTTAATTTGGGCTCTGCCCACTTAGCAGCTGAAAACAATGCCAGGTCATAGAGTCTTTCCTTGTTTCACCTGGCTTCAACTTTGTTTTTCAGTCTAAAGAAACTCCCCTCCTTTCACCTGACTTCATCCATAAGCTGATAAGCTAATTGCTCACAGCCAAGTTGATCTTCATGCCCCGGATTAAGAGAATGTATCATCCCACCCTTTGGGCTGGATTTCCCAGCAGTCTGAATAAAATCACGCCTTTGAGCAAAAAAAAAAAAAAAAAAAAAGAGAGACTGTCAGAAACCTAGATATTTACTAAATCTAATTTAATCTAATTCCCTACAAGGGTGTCAGTGACTAATGTTAGGTATCTGTGGAGTAGGATGTCTGGAGTGATAAAAGCTGCTCATATGGTAGAATTTTTTCAGCTCTTTGAAGATTTGGATTTGAGGAACACAGTTTCCAGAGTGGCAGCACCAGTTTGCGTTCCCACCAAAGGTGAATTAAGGTTCTTTTTTCCCCCACATCCTACCCAGAATTTGTTATCAGTTCTGTTTGATCTTTGTCATTCTGACTGTGGTGAAGTGAAATTTTAAAGTTGTTTTAATTTGCATTTCCCTAAATGCTAAGAATGGTGAACACTTTTTGATGTATTTCTTAACCATTTTTATTAAGAACTCTTTGTTCTGATCTCTAGCCCAATTTTTTTTAATACTTAATTTCTGGACTCTGTTTTTCTGAATTCTTTGTGTAATTTGCATATTAATTCTCTGTCAGATGTGTCGCTGACAAAGATTCTCTTCTATTCTTTGCGTTCTTCATCAAAAGCTTTTTAGTTTTATGAGATTCCACCTTTAGTTGTTGGCTCAATTATTGGGCAGATAGAGTCCTATTCAAAAAATCCTTTCCTGAGTCTATATCCTTGTGGGGTACTGCCGGTGTTTTCTTATAGCTATTTTAGCATTTCAGGTTTCAAAATTAGCTCTTTGATCCACTTGGATGTAATTTTTGTGTAAGGTAATAGATGCAGGTCTAATTTCATTCTTGTACATATGGACACCCAGTTTTCCCAGCACTGTTTTTGAAGATGCTGTCTTTTCTCCAGTGAATGTTTTGGCCTCGTCAAATATCAGATGATTGAAGTTATGAGTATTTATATTTAGGTCTTCTGTTTTATCCACAGGTCTATATCTCTATTTTTACGCCAGAACCATATTGTTTTTATTACTATTTTAGGTGTTACAGCTCTAAGGGGAGAGAGATACTTTGGCAGTCCAGAGCCAAGGAATACCACAGAGTCACATTGCACAACAAACCTCACACAAAAGATTTATTGGGAAAGGTAAAAGAGGGTGACTGCCTCTGCTCAGGAGAAAAGCAGCAGAGAACCAAGCAGGTGGTAGGCTTTGTATAGGATTGAATGTAGGATAGAGCAGTACAGGGTGGCCTGATCTGGGGGCAAGCTCAGGGATTGGTGGGATTTTGTCACATGATCTTGAGCTTTTTTTCCCCCCCCCCTCTACAGAGTAGGACCTGGCCACTCTTTCACTGCGAGGGGCTGAAAATGGCTATTTTGGCTGTTAGTCTAGAGGGTGGGACCTAGCTTCTTGCACCTTGAGGGCTTTACAACTATAGTCCTATAATATGTATCCATGAGCATAGATGTCTTTTCATTTTCTAATGTCTTTACTCTCTTCAGAGACTTGAAATTTTCTTTTTTTGTTTTTCTTTGTTTTGTTTGTTTGTTTTGATTTTTCAAGCCAAGGTTTCTCTGTGTAGCCCTGGCTATCTTGAACTCTGTAAGATCAGACTGGCCTCAAACTCAGAGATCCACCTGCCTCTGCCTCCCAAGTGCTGGGATTAAAGGCGTGTGCCACCACACCCAGCCAAGATTTGACATTTTCATTGTAGAGATCTTTTATCTCCTTAGGTTTATTCCTAGGTAATTTATTTTCTTTGAGGATATTGACAATGGGAGTGTGTCCATTATCTCTCGATGTGTTTGTTATTAGTGTATATAGTGTGTAGGTTTTTTTTGTAAGCTTGTTTGTACCCTGCTACTTTGCTGAAATTGTTCATTGTAAAAATTTTCTGATGAATTTTTGGGATCTCTTATAATAATATTAGATCATCTACAAAGAGGGATAATTTGACTTAATTTTACTGTTCATATCCCTTTCTCTTGCCTTATTGCTCCAGCTAGTGCTTTGTGTGGGGATGGTGGGCAGCCTCTCTTTTCAGATTGTCGTGAGACTGCTTCAAGCGTTCTCCATTTTTAATGATGTTTGTTATACATAGCCTTGATCATGCTGACATATTTTTCCTCTAGTCCTTCTCTCTCTAGGGCTTTCTTGATTTGTTTGTTTTTTGAGTCAGGCTTCTCTGTGTAACAGCCTTGGCTGTCTTGAACTCGCTTTGTAGACTGGGCTGGCCTTGAACTCACAGAGATCTGTCTCCTAAGTGTGGGGATTAAAGGCGTACCACCATGCCCAGCCCTCTCTAGGACTTTCATCATGGAAGTATGTTGAATTTTGACAAAGACTTTTTTTCTGCAACTAATGGGATGATCATATGATTTTTTTTAGCCTAAATCCATTTATATGATTATATTCATTGTTTTATGTATGTTGAACCAACTCTGAATTTCCCGGTATAAGGCCAACTTGATTGTGATGGATGATCTTTGTGATGTGTGCCTGTATTTGGTTTGCTAACATTTTATTGATGATTTTTTTCCATTTATGTTCATCAGAGATACTGGTTTGTAGTTTTTATTTTTTGTCATTTCTTTACCTGGTTTTGGTGTTAGAATAATAATTTGTGGCTTTGTAGACAGAGTTTGGAAGTGCTCCATCACTTTCTCGGTTTCTTTTATTAATTAATTAATAAAAGAAACTTTTATAAAGGAAGACATGTAATTGGAGCTGGCTTACAGTTTCAGATGCTTAGTGCATTATCATCATGGCAGGAAGCATGGCAGTGTTCAGGCAGACATAGTGTTGGAGAAGGAGCTGAATCTTGATCTGCAGGCAGCAGGAGGACAATGTGTGCCACACTGGGCATGGCAGCTGGAGCAAATATGACCTCAAAGCCCACTTCCTCCAACAAGTCCAAACCTATTCAAAGAAGGCCACACCTCCTAATAGTGCCACCCCCATTGCCTTAAAAAAAAATACAGGTGAATACTGTTTTTAAAAATGACTTCACTGTGCGAAATGATCCAATCCAAGCCAAATTAAGTTATATAAAGGCAGGTTTATTGGATACTAGAGAGGAAGAGAAACAGCATACACATGCAGAGAGAGAGAGAGAAAGAGAGAGAGAGAGAGAGAGAGAGAGAGAGAGAGAGGAGAGAAACAGAGAAAGAGTGGAGGGGGAAGGAGGCAGAGAGAGAAGAGAAGGGGAGACAAAGAGAAATAGAGCGAACCGCCAAGATGTCCTGGTTATATTGGCAATGCCCGGGCCACATCACAAAACAATCTGAATGGACAAGGCAGCATGTTTCCAATCAAACCCACTAGTCCAATAGAACTGTTCTCTAATGAGAACTTTCAAGATCAGCAGTTCTCAACTCATTGGCCATAACCCCTCTGGGCTTCTGGCTGCAGGGCATGCCCCGTAACAGGTAGAAGCTGAGGCATGCTGGGAGAACCTGGACTTGGGTAGACTTAACATCCCAGACTTTTGTTGATAATAAATGAATAAGGGGTGAAGAAGCATCATCTGGCTACTTCCTGCTGACATTGTGGGCATCAGAATTTGGGGTGTGCAGGGGGCAAAAGCTGGAATGTTGGTCAGGTCCAGGAGGAGCAGGCTGTTTTACTTGCTGTCCAGGTTCTGCATGACCATCTAGAGACATGAAGGCCGTAGTTGGAACAGTTTGCAGTCTTTAATTGGATGGAAATCTGCTGGAACAGATACATATATATTAAGGGCAGGAGGTAAAATTAAGTAGCTAGGGTGAAAAAGTTTTAGGCCCATGGTCTTGGCAGTTGGGGTGGCCCCAAAATCAGGGAGGAGGAGGGAGGGGTCCCACCCCCCAGTGATAGGCAAATAGGGAAATGGGCTGTTAATTGACAGTACTTATCTGAGTCCATTTGACCTGTAGACTCAAGTGGATTCCCTAAGGCTTAGAAGAATTTAGGTTTACAAAAAGATAAATTTTAGGAAGAAATAATCTGAAGCATCCCTCATTCCTTTCATGTACCTTTACTCACTTTCTTGTCATCCTCCAACCGTAATAACTTGCAGTTATGGACCTTAAAGCACCTTCTCAGACCCTCAGACACTTTCTTAGAAGCTTTCCTTCATAACTTACATTTACCAATTTTGAATAATTTTTACACCCTCTAAACTTAAGTTTTCATTTCCTCAGACCTTTATACAATTTCTTGGACCCTCAGAACTTGCATAAACTTTAAACCTTTTACTTTTCATCTAACAGAGACATGAGTAGTTATTACTGAGAACAATCACTGTAAAGCAAGTTCTTTTAAATAAAGGAGCAGTAAAAAGTTACACCTGCTTATATTTTAATATGAAGCCTGTTAGCAAGAAAAAAACTGTCTGCCAACCTCAATTTCATCAGAGATCTGAGGAGGAACATTACCGCAGGAATTAGAATCCTTTGCCCTATGTGGTTTATTATGACAGAGGCTAACCCTTTACCCAGTAGGACTATCTGTAAGGCTCCTATGATGTCGATGGCTTTGTTGTGAGACAGGTGCCAGGGCAGCATTTAGCTGTCAGGCCTGGAAAATCTGAAAGGCCTTCCGATGGAGTGGGAGCTTGGGAGGCTGACCCGTGTGGGCAGGCAAGCCCCGTAACAGGTAGAAGCTGAGGCATGCTGGGAGAACCTGGACTCAGGCAGACCTAACAAATACCATAGATGCCAGCTTCATATTTCATATCTCTTTTCTAGTGATTCCTTCCTTGTACTGTCAGTCTCCCTTGGGGCTGCCCGCTTGGCCTCAGATAAATCTGTTACTCACCACAGTGGCCAGGCTGCTTCTGCAGATGCCCACTGATACTACCGTTACTCCCAGTATTAATGTCTGCTCTAGACCTTCAGCTGTTCTCAGCATCTCTATACTTCCATGGTGAACCCGACCTGCCAACCAGGTGGCCCACTCCATACCACCTGGAAGAAGAATGTCATCCTGGGATTTCCCCCACCAACATTCTCCACCTAAGTTACTTCACTGTAGTTACATGTCTCACAACTGTCCATGCCCCATCACTACTGCAGACTCCACAAGGACAAGTCACCATATCAGAATTTTCTCTGCAAACATCATTTACCCCAACCATGCAGCTTCACTTTGTAGTGATGGTTTACCTTGAAGCCATTCACCTCAAATGTTGGAATTACAGAGATATGCCACCCCACCTGAATTTATGTAGTCTTGGCAACCTAGCTAGGTTCTGCTGTTTGCTGGAGCTGGAACTCTACCTCCTCTCCCTTTAATATTTGCATCAGCTTTCTGTTGATGGTTTCCTCCATTGCTTAAGTTTTCCTTGAACTCATTTTCACAAGTTGGAAGCTTAACTGGGTGGGTTCTTGCTCTGAGGTCACCATTTCCTTTATTCCATTTAGCACCAGGCTTTTCTTTAAACTTTTTATCTCCTTGAGTATTAGACTGAGCTCCATTACACTTCCTAGTGTTCCTCTTCTCCTCACACTGTATATTTTGTATTTCTCTTTGACCAGCTCTCTCCTTTTCATTATAGATCTACAGAAGAGTGATTACTAATAACCACATGTCAATACTATGCTGTTTTAAAATCTCTGCCAGTACCATTAATCCAAAACTCTTCAATTTAGCCTACAGCAAATTTTTAGGACAAGAGCAAAAAGCAGCCACATTCTTTGCCAAAATATCACAAGAATGTTCAATAGGCTACTTGTTAATATTCTTCCCCTCTGAAACCTCTTAAGTCAGCCTGATATTGCTCTCAGCATTACTAGCTTCCAAGTTCCTATCAGGATGGAACAGTAGGGATCAGTAAGCCATGCTTAATGCGTTCAACTACTTTCCTTATCTAATGTTCACATTCCACAAACAAACATCATGATCAGGCCTATCACAACAATACTCCAATCCCTGGTACCAACTTCTGTCTTAGTCACTGTTCTAGTGATGTGAAAAGACACATGCCCAAGCAGTTCATATAAAAGAAAGTATTTAATTGTAGACTTGGTTACAGTTTGAAAGGGTTAGTCCATTATCATGGCTGGGATCATGGTGGCAGGCAAGAATGTCTTCTGCTAGAGCATTAGCTGAGAGTTCTATATCCTGATCCTCATGTAGCAGGCAGAGAAAGAGAGACTGGGCCTGGCATGTCTTAGTGGCACACCTCCTCCAACAAGACCACACCTAATCCTTCCAAAACAGTTCCACTAACTGGGGACAAAGTATACAAATAGGTGAGTATGTAAGGGCCAGTCTTATTCAATCCACCACACCAGGGTAACTGGACTATATTCCTAGCTCTTTTAAAAACAAGGTACCATTATGTCACTCCTACTAGGCTCACATGATTCTTCTGCCTCAGTTCCCTGAGTAGCTGGAATTATAAGTTTAAACTAACCCACTTAGTTTCTGTTAATGATTTCTCTTTCCCTCCCTCCCTCCCTCCCTTCCTCCCTCCCTTCCTGTGTGTCTATCTTTCTAATGGGGTCTCACTATGTAACCCTGGCTGCCTGGATCTCACTGAATAGAAGACCAGTCTGTCCTTGAACTCACAAAGATCCAGTTGGCTCTGCCTTCATAGTTGCTTTCATTAAAGATATATGCTACCACACCTAGCTTGCCTATTAAAGTTTTGTTTGTTTGTTTTGTTTTGTTTTTTAAGACAGGGTTTCTCTGTGTAGCTCCAAAACTCACTCTACTGAGTGATCATGCTGATCATACTGATCATGCTGGCCTCGAGCTTACAGAGCTTACAGAGATCTCCCTGCATGTGGCTCCCAAGTGCTGTGATTAAAGGTGTGTGCCTCCACTGACCAGCTGCCTATTATTTAAAAATTAAATTTCTTATTTAAAAATAAATTTAAGTATACTTTTATTGATTTATTTTTCTTGCAGGGGGATGGGAACCCAAGTGCCAATTCCTGTGTATAGAAGCCAGGGACAACTTGCAGGAGTAGGTTCTCTTCCTTCCCATCATGTGGGGCCCAGGGATCAAACTCAGTGATCAGGCTTGGCTGTAAGTGCCTGACCTAGCTGTGTCACCTTGATGGCCCTGTCTGAGACTTTTTAATGGCTTCACTAGTTTGTTTGGGGACATCCAGTGATCTCAATTCTAATTAAGTTAAAATCAAATAATCTCAGTAGTGACACCCTTTTCATTGGGCAGATTCCACCTAAGGGAGTTAGTACATGGTGGTTCAATAGAGGACAGGGATTTGGACATTGTAAACACTGCTATTACATTTCAGATTCCCTTCAAAAATGTTCTTCCATGCTGTCTCCAGTACTAGATGTTTTTCTGGCCTCTTTTATATACAGCTTTAATCCCCCCCCCTTTTTTTGAGGTAAGATCTCATTATGTGCCCCAAGCTGGACTCAAATTCCAGATCTTTCTTAGGCTAGTACAAAGGAGCTGTGCCCATTCTCATATGAGATGTTCCACCTAGCACAAAGGATTCCATGACGTAAGAGGGGCCAAAAAAAGAAAAGAAAAGAAAAAGCCTTCATTCCAGAAGCAAACAGCAGTGAGCTCAGTTATATCTCCAATCCTGGTGATTGAAGGCTTTGCAGGATCTTCAACTAGGCTGTGGCAGGCCTTTACCCCTGGCAAATATTTGAATGGTTTCAGAGATGTGCTGATAGAGCTGATCCATGATGAAAGAATTATATCCTCGTACAAGGGGTTCGATGGTTCAATAAAATGATGATTGAACCTTTCTCGCCATGGCAACCTATTTCCTTGACTTTGAAATGACTGTCAACATTCTTTATTGGATGGCCCACAACTTGTGATGCTGAAGACTGCTCAAGACTTCTGGATGCTGTAAAACTGACTTTGAGAAGCAGTAGGCAACACTAGATAATTTTGGAGGAGGAGGGGAAGGGGATGGTTGGATCCAAACTCAGTACATGGACATGATGAAGGAATTGTTGCCTTAATGACATCCTCTAACTTTTATGACTTGGTTGCCCTTTTGAAACTTGAATTTACTATTCGTAATTTAGGAGAGTTCAAGAGAATTGGAGATGGCTTTAGTAGCTTGTAAACCTACTACTTTTGGCCAGACAGCCATTGACTGGTTGACTGCTGGTCATACTACACCCAGAACAATCTATGTTAAGGGCAGGTATCTCCCTCTCTCTAGAAGCACCTCATCTATTTTCAGTCAGCTATTCAAGAGCTGGAATCCTTTTCAATCCCTAGAAAGGAAAACCCAGCTGATTTCTTGGGTTTCATCTAGTCCTAGGCTATATATAGAGATGTGGACCAGAAGTCCACATCTGTCTACATAAATGAGCTAATTAGATATACCTACCAACAGCCTAACTTTTGGATTTTGTTTTTACACAAGCAAATAATACAAAATAAATTAGTGTAGTCTAATTTCCAGGAGAATGTGGAGAATTGATCTTTCCTACACAATGAAGGAAGTCCTAGTTTGTCTAGATAATGTGTATTTTGAACATATTTACCCTTCCTCCCTCAACTCCTCTAATAACTTCCCTCTCTATCAGCTCCCTTCCCAATCCATCCGACTTTGAATTTTCTTCTTTTTTCCCATTAAGTTCAGTTTTTATTGCCCAACTAGTCTTGGAAGTGGGGCCTACTCGGGAATGCAGGTGGATCTCTGTGAGTTTGAGGCCAACCTGGTCTACAAAGCAAGTTTAGGACAGCCAAGGTTATTACACAGAAACCTGTCTCGAAAAAACAACAAAAAAGTTTCAGTAGTCATGGTCTCTTCTTACAGAAATAAAACCCTAAGACCCTGACCCATCACCCACCACAACTTAAACCTTCCTTTTCCATTATTCTTCTTTAACTCTTTATAATCACTGTTATCTCTCTCTTCTACTGAAATCCTCTCCCTCTATGACCCCTGAATAATTTCATCACCTCTGTAAACATTTCAAATGGAGCACACATCTGAAGATCCAAAACTAACATACAAAAAAGAGAAAACATGCAATGTTTGCTGTTGTATGTCTGAATTACTTCTCTCAGGATTATTGTTTCTAACTCCTGTAATGGAAATTAGATTTCTTTAGTGAACATGTGTGGTTTTCTGAGGGATAGTTTCTTCAAAGGAGGCATATGACTTGTGGAAAGCACCTGGCAGTGCACATGGTTCTGATCAACAGATGCACCTTGGGAGGACCAATCAGAAGGCACCCTGTATGCATAAATTAGTGACAGTCTGGGAAACTGAAAAAAGGCTTTTGGCTTGGCATTGCTTCTCAGTACTGCTTGGCTGCTTGACAGTGCCACACTTTGAAAGACTCTAGCTGAAGATTGTAGTCTAGGTGAGAAGAGCCCAGATTGGACTGAGGCAAGATGAGGCCTCACTTTGGAACCATAAAAGCCAGGACTCTCCAGAGACATGCAGATAGCACACTTCTGAAGGGCATGGCTGCAAAGCCACAATCCCAAGAGTTACCACTACAGCAGCGCCCTACTTAAGGGCATGGTGGCTGAGCCCAAGTAGGAGAGAACATGAACAATAAAGATATGAGGCAGACGTGCACCAACTACTGATGCTGACAAAAGACCAGACTTCAAGCAGAGATGTATAAATGTTAATTATGCTGCACCAGCCCTGAGGAGGTAAGAATCGGGCAGTCAGGCACCTCGACACATAAACCGAGGCCAGCTGAGGAGACAGGAAGGGGAAGCCAAGAGAAGGCAGTGGAAAGGGGCTCCTACCACAAATTTGGCTGGTGCAACAGAAGTGTAGGACCTGTTAAGATAAAGTTCAAGAGAAGTAGACACTGGAGAGTTGTGGCAGGAGCAGAGTGACCTGAGGCTTGTCGGTCCCTGGGCCCAAGGCCGCTGAGCAAGTAAATGAGACATGAGGTGCTAGGGCTCGGAGGCCGCAGCAAACTTTTAATTTGCATTTCCCTGTTAAGGATGATTTAAAAAAATTATTAAAATTAAATTACGTTGCATTGGGCGCCATTTGTAGAAATAGATAGTTAAATTGTTTCACAGTATTTATATTATAGTTAATTGATTTGGCAGCCATTAATTCTTATCCAGCAAAATCAAGGACATCTAAACAAAAGTCAAGCAAAGAAAGAGCAACATTCCAAAAGCCTTGGCATGTCTAACCATGCCATCCCATGCTGCAATTAAAGTTTTGTTCATTATTCCTTGGAATCTAGTTTTGGCTGCATTTCCTTGGTGGGCCCATCCCAGAAAGCCCTGAGAAGCATCTCATAGCCAGGGAGCTCTTACCTCCAGCTGCCATCAATTTTGCCTTATTTATCAGGAAAGGCCTCCCTCTTTCCTTCATTATCATTGTTGGCAATTTAGCATTCCATCTGTAAATTCTTTCTTTCTTCCAGCCTATCCTAGACAGATCTTTCTCAAAAAGGATTCCCAGAACCACAATTGTCAGGATAAAAATCATTTGCATGCTAAGAGGAACAAACTCAATTGGAATTCAAATGTATTAAGACATTATGAATTCCTCCATTTTTAATCTAGGCAATTAATTCTACTCTCAAGCCCTGTTTAGAAGGCTGCCAGTTTTTTAGTACGTAAGGAGAGCTAAATCTTAGCTCTCCACCTTTGCTGCAAGGCAACAACTTTTGTTAAGGTAGCTGCACCTTTGAAATGCATTTGGGTTTGGTTCCTGGCTCTTTGGCTAGGAAACTACTTCTTACCCAGGCCTTCTCAGGCTATAAGCATGGATTCTAATTGCCATACGCTGGGCGCCATAGGTTAAAAAAAATTAAATTACATTTCATTGGGCGTCATTTGTAGAAATAAATAGTTAAATTGTTTAACAGTATTTATATATAGTTAATTGATTTGGCAGCTATTAATTCTTATCCAGACCATATAAGTGAATTCACACAGACACCACGTGGATTTTAACAAGCTTTGGCCTGAATTGAGCAATCTAAGCTAGCTCTTAATTCTCCTACCCAAATATGACCCCATATATGCATATGTCCCCTTGGATTGCCATCCTCCACCATATGCCGATGTTACTGGCCATGTGGAATGAGGTTCTTTTTCCTAACCCATGGTGTGCGCCCTCCTTCCTGCTGCTCCTGGATGGAATATCTTAATCCTTTGTCTAAAGCTCAGGCTTCCTGTTCTAGTCTCAGGAAGTCCCATTTTTTTCTGTCTTTGCCCAGTCTTAGGCCCTCAGCATTTTATTTAACCAATCGGGGTCAATGTAAGTAGCAAGCAGCAAGCAGGACCAATTAATTAACATTTAGAATGTTTAACACTACCCCATTAGATGATGAACACAGTCTTCTTAGTTAGGGTCTCTATTGCTGTGATGAGACACCATAACTATAAATCTACAGGCGTTTGTACTAGCCTGACCTCTGACCTCAGGGGTCCTTCAAGGTCCTTAACGGCTTACATCATCACCTCCCGAAAGGTGCCACACACCTGGTGGGGTAAAAGCTCCTTGCCCACCTCTTCCTGCCTCTCTAACTCCATTTCTCTCTCTGCGCTCCAACTTCTCTCTATCCGCCTTGCCCTTCTTTCTCTACACCATTTTCTATGTTTAGATTCTCCCATGGCACTGCCTCCTTTCCCTGCCCTAAACTCCCTTCCCCTTAACCTTAATAAACCTTATACTAGACTTGTTATGTGGCATGGTGTGATTTCCTCAGAGAATACATCTTGGCAGGGGCCCACCAGGGTGTACTACCCGCCATATTATAAGAACAACCTTGGCAACTCAAGAAGGGAAACATTTAATTGGTGCTGGCTTACATAAAATTTCAGAGGTTTAGTCCATTGCCATCATGTCAGGAAGCATGGCAGTATGCAGGGTAGACTCGGTGCTGGTAAGGAGCTTAGAGTACTACATGTAGACCACAGGCAGCAGGACAGATAGTGAGCCCCTGAGCCTGGGCTTCAGCCCAGGAGACCTCAAAGCCCACCCCCACGGTGACAAATCCTCCAACAAAGCCACACCTACTCCAGTAAGGCCACATCTCTTAATAGTGCCACTCCCTATGAGCCAAGCATTCAAACACATGAGTCTATGGGGGCTATTACTATTTAAACCACAAATTCCTTTTGAGATATTTCTTAGACATTTTAATTCATTCAAATCCATGGCCCATTTTTAAGTTGGTTTTTTGTTCTTTTGACTTTGATTTTTTTGTTTTTTATAAATTCTGGTTAGTATCCCTGTTGATGTGTAGGTGGCAAGATTCTATCCTACTCTGGATAGGATAGAATGTAGGTTTCCTCTTCATTTGATTCTTTCCTTAGCTATGCAGAAGCTTTTGGTTTTATGAAGTTCTGTTTGTCTATTGGGCATGATTCCTCGGCAAATGGAGTCCTATTTGGAAAGTCCTTTATTAAACCTGAATTTTGAAGAGTACTGACTGATTTCTTCTGTTTAAGGTTTTCACATTAAGGTCTTTGAAACATTTCGAGTTAATTTTCAGTCAAGGTGACAGACACACGTCTGGTTTTATTCTTCTCTTGATACTTACTTTTCCCAGCCCCATTTGTTGAAGATGCTTGTTTTCTCTGGTGTATGTTTTTGGCAATTTTGTCAGGTGTCAGAAAGCTGTAGTTGTGTGTAGTCATGTTTGGGTCTTCCATTTTGTTTTGTTCTATTGGTCTGATTTGTTGTTGTTGGTTTGGTTTGGTTTGATTTTTTCAAGACAGGGTTTGTCTCTGTAGCTCTGGCTATTCTGGAACTCACTCTGTAGACCAGGCTGGCCTCAGACTCATAGAGATCCTCTTGCCTCTGCTTCCCAAGTGTTGGTATTAAAGGCATGTGCCACCACTGCCTGGCATCCATTGGTCTGCTTTTTGCTCTTTATTTATTGCTCTTTTTGCTCAGGATTACTTTGGTTGTCTTGGGTCTTTTGTGGTTCCATATATATTTTAGAATGTATGTTCTATTTCTGTGAAGAATGTTAGGCATATTTTGATTGAGGCGGCTTCACTGAAACTGAAATTGCTTTTGATAGAATAATCATTTTTATAATATTAGTGTTACTAATCCATGATCATGAGAAGTCTTTCCATTTTCCAATGTCTTCTTCAGTCTCTTTCAGAGATTTAGAGTTTCCATTGTAGAGATCTTTCATCTCCTTAGTTAGGTTTATTACTAGATATTTTATTTTATTTGAGGCTATTGTGAATGGGAGTGTATCCATGATCTTTTTCTCAGTGTGTTTGTTGGTGGTTTATAGAAAGGTTATTGATTTTTACAAGTGAATTTTGTATCCTGCCACTATGTTGAAATTGTTTCTGTAAGTTTTTGGAGCAGTTTTTTGGGGGGAGCTCTTATGTATACTATCATACCATCAACAAATAGGGATAATTTAACATCTTTTTCTATTTGTATACTTTTAATTTCATTCTGTTGTGCTTGAACATGATATTGAAAAAGAGTGGGGATAGTGTGCAGTCCTATCTTGTTCCTAATTTTTCTGAAATTGCTTTGAGTTTTTCTCCATTTAAGATAATGTTGAAAAAAAAAAAGCAATATTGCCCCGTGGTTCTGTCATATATTGTCTTGAGACATATTCTCTCCAGTCTTACACTCTCTAAGGTTTTTATCATGAAGGTATGTTGCATTTTGTCAAAGGCTTTTCCTGAATCTATTGAGATGATCATGTGGTTTTATTCCTAATAAATAAATTTATTTATTTGTTGCTTCAGGTTACGTCTTCATCATAGTGTCTTCTTTCCCCCTTTCCCAGCCCCGCTCTCGCACCCTCTACCCCCTAACCCTTCCATCCCACTCCTCTGGAGTGGAGTGTCCCTACATAACAGACCCTCACACCAGTCCAGAAGTCATATGAGGGCCAAGAGCCTCCTCATACACTGGGGGCTTACAAGGCAGTATCACCAGTGAAAAGTGTCTCATTGCCAGGGAGAGAAAACTAAAAAAAAAAAAAAAAACAACAAACAAACAAAAAAAGTCTATGTCCATGTTCCCTTTGGTGCATTGCATTGGTTGTAGTATCAATATCCTGTACTATATACCTAAAATCCTACTATAAGTGAATAGATGCCATATGCATCCTTCTGAGTCTGGGTTAGCTCACACAGGATGAGCTTCTTTAGTTCCATCCATTTGGCTGCAAATTGCATGATTTCATTGTTTCTGATAGCTGAGTAATATTCCATTGTGTAAATATACCACAGTTTTTTAATGCATTCTTCAGTTGAGGGACATCTAAGTTGTTTCCAGTTTCTAGCTATTACAAATAAGGCTGCTATGAACATAGATGAGGAAACTTCCTTATGATTCTGTGAGGCGTCATTTGGGCGTATACCCAGAAGTGGTATGGCTGGGTCCTGAGGCAAAGCTATTCTGAGTTTTCTAAGATATCGACATATTGACCTCCATAGTGGTTGCACAAGCCTGCACTCCCACCAGCAGTGGAGGAGGGTTCCCCTTTCTCCATACCCTCGCCAGCATGTGTTGTCATTTGAGCTTTTGCTCTTAGCCATTCTGACAGGTGTGAGATGGAATCTCAAGGTCGTCTTGAGTTGCATTTCTCTGATGATTAAGGATGTTGAGCATTTCTTCAAGTGTCTCTCTGCTATTAGGAATTCCTGCTTTGTGAATTCTCTATTTAGCTCCGTCCCCCATTTTTTGATTGGATTATTTGGTTTCTTGGCATTTAATTTCTTGAGTTCTTTGTAGATTTTGGATATTAGCCCTCTGTCAGATGTGGGGTTGGTGAACATTTTCTCCTAGTCTGTAGGCTGCTGTTTTGTTCAAATGACAGTGTCTTTTGCCTTACAGAAGCTTTTCAGTTTCATGTGGTCCCATTTATTGATTGTTGATCTCAGGTCCTGAGCTGTTGGGGTTCTGTTCAGGAAGTTGTCACCTGTGCCAATGAGTTCAAGGGTTTTACCCACCTTTTCTTCTAGTAGATTTACTGTGACCCCCCTTATGTTAAGGTCTTTGATCCATTTGGACTTAAGTTTTGTACAAATTGATAGGTATGGGTCTAATTTCATTCTTTTTCAAGTGGACATCCAGTTGGACCAGCACCATTTGTTGAAGATGCTGTCCTTTTTCCATTGTGCGGTTTTGGCTTCTTTGTCAAAAATTAGGTGGCCATAGGTGTGTGGGTCCATTTCTGCATCTTCAATTCGATTCCATTGATCTACTGGTCTGTTTCTATACCAATACCATGCTGTTTTACTACAATTGTTCTGTAGTACAGCTTGAAATCTGGGATGTTGATACCTCCAGATGTTTTTTTATTGTACTGGATTGATTTAGCTATTCTGGGTTTTTTGTTGTTCCATATGAAATTGAGAATAGCTCTTTCCAGGTCTATAAAGAATTGTCTTGGTATTTTGGTAGGAATTGCATTGAATCTATATATGGCTTTTGGTAGGATGGCCATTTTTATTATGTTGATCCTACCTATCCATGAGCATGGGAGATCTTTCCATCTTCTAAAGGCCTCTTCAATTTCATTCTTCAAGGGCTTGAAGTTCTTGTTGTATAGGTCCTTTACTTGCTTGGTTAGAGTTACCCCCAGGTATTTTATATTGTTTGTGGCTATTGTGAAGGGTGTTGTTTCCCTTATTTCTTTCTCAGCCCATTTGTTTGTTGTATAAAGAAGGGCATCTGATTTTTTTGAATTAATTTTGTATTCAGCCACCTTGCTGAAGGTTTTTACCAGCTTTAAGAGTTCTCTGGTGGAATTTTTGGGGTCGCTTATGTATACTATCATATCGTCTGCAAATAGGGATGTTTGACTTCTTCGTTTCCAATTTGTATCCCTTTGATCTCTTTTAGTTGTCTTATTGCTCTAGCAAGAACTTCAAGTACTATATTGAAGAGATGTGGTGAAAGTGGGCATCCTTGTCTTGTCCCTGAGTTTAGAGGAAATGCTTCAAGTTTCTCTCCATTTAATTTGATGTTGGCCACTGGCTTGCTGTATGTTGCCTTTATTATTTCTACGTACGGTCCTTGTATGCCTGTTCTGTCCAGAACTTTTAGCATGAAGGGTGTAGGATTTTGTCAAATGCTTTTTCTGCATCAAGTGAGATTATCATGTGATTTTTTTCTTTCATTTTGTTTATATGGTTAATTACATTGATAGACTTTTGTATGTTGAACCATCCCTACATTCCTGGGATGAAGCCTACTTGATCATGGTGTATGATACTTTTGATGTGTTCTTGAATTCGGTTTGCTAGTATTTTATTAAGTATTTTTGCATCTATATTCATGAGGGAGATTGATCTGAAGTTCTCTTTCTTTGTTGGGTCTTTGTGTGGTTTAGGAATCAGGGTGACTGTGGCCTCATAGAATGAGTTTGGCAGTGTCCTTTCTAATTCTATTTGGTGAAAGAGTTTGAAGACTATTGGTGTTAGCTCCTCTGTGAAGGTCTGGGAGAATTCCGTGCTAAAACCATCTGGCCCTGAGCTTTTTTTGGTTGGGAGATTTTTAATGACTGTTTCTATTTCCTTAGGGGTTATAGGGCTGTTTATTCTGATCTTGATTTAGCTTCGGTAGGTGGAATCTATCAAGAAAATTGTCCATTTCACTTAAGTTTTCAAATTTGGTGGAGTATAGATTTTTAAAGTAGGACCCAAATATTCTCTGGATTTCCTCAATGTCTGTTGTTATTTCTTCCTTTTCATCTCTGATTTTGTTGATTGGGTTTTTTCCCTCTGCCTTTTAGTTAATTTGGCTAAGGGTCTGTCTATTTTGTTGATTTTCTTGAAGAACCAACTCTTTGTTTCATTGTTTCTTTGTACAGTTCTTTTTGTTTCTAAGTTGATTTCAGCCCTAAGTTTGATGATATCCTGCCTTCTGTTCCTCTTGGGAGTGTTTGCTTCTTTTTTTTTTTTTCCCAATTCACCCAGTTTAGCTGTTAATTCGCTAATATGCGCTGTCACAAATTTTCTTTTTGAAGGCACTTAGTGCTATGAACTTTCCTCGTAGCACAGCTTTCATTGTGTCTCTTAGGTTTGGGTATGTTGTGCCTTCATTGTCGTTGGATTTTAAGAAGTCTTTGATTTCCTTCTTTATTTCTTCCCTGACCCAGTGGTCATCCAGTAAAGAGTTGTTCAATTTCCATGTGTGTGTAAGCTTTCTGTTGATTCTTTTGCTGTTGAAGTCCAGCTTTATTCCATGGTGGTCTGATAAGATACAAGGGGTTATTTCAATTTTCTTGTATCTGTTGAGGCTATCTTCGTGTCCAACTATATGGTCGATTTTGGAGAAGGTTCCGTGAGGTGCTGAGAAGAAGGTGTATTCTTTTGTGTTTGGGTGAAACGTTTTGTAGATATCTGTTAAGTCAATTTGGTTTATGATCTCTGTTAGACTCATTATTTCTCTGTTTGGCTTCTGTCTTGATGATCTGTCCATTGTTGTGAGTGGGGTGTTGAAGTCTCCCACTACTACTGTGTGGGGATCAATGTGCGATTTAAGTTTTAGAAGCGTTTCTTTTACAAATGTAGGTGCCTTTGTATTTGGGGCATAGATGTTCAATATTGAGATGTCCTCTTGATGAATATTTCCTTTAACGAGTATGTAATGCCCTTCTCTGTCTTTTATTATTAACTTCAGTTGGAAGTCTATTTTGTTTTATATTAGGATGGCTACTCCAGCTTGCTTCCTGGGTCCATTTGCTTGGAAAACCTTTTCCCAGCCCTTTACTCTGAGATAGTTCTATCTTTGTTAGTGAGATGTGTTTCTTGTATGCAGCAAAAAGATGGGCCTTGTTTACAGATTCAATCTGTAAGTCTGTGTCTTTTTATTGGTGAGTTGAGTCCATTGATGTTGATGGATATTAGTGACCAGGGGTTGTTATTTCCCATTATTTTGGTATAGGTGGTCTTCCTGTGCTTCTTTTGGTTTAGTTGCTTTGGAGTTTTCTATTTCCTCTGTTTTCTTGGGTGGAGTTATCTTCTCTGCATTGGAATTTTCCTTCTAGGATCTTCTGTAGGGCTGGGTTTTGGGTAGATATTGTTTAAATTTGATTTTGTCTTGGAATATCTTGTTTTTCCATCTATGTTGATAGAGAGTTTTGCTGGGTATAGTAGTCTGGCTGGGCACCTATGTTCTCTAAGGGCTTGTAGGACATCTGTCCAGGCCCTTCTAGCTTTTAGAGTTTCTGAGGAGAAGTCAGGTGTAATTCTGATGGTTCTGCCATTATATATGACTTGACCTTTTTCTCATATAGCTTTTAATATTCTTTCTTTGTTCTGTACATTTGGAGTTCCAATTATTATGTGGCGAGATGAGTTTCTTTTCTTTTTTTTTTTTTTTTGGTTTTTCGAGACAGGGTTTCTCTGTTTAACAGCTCTGGCTGTCCTGGACTCGCTTTGTAGACCAGGCTGGCCTCGAACTCGCAAAGATCCGCCTGCCTCTGCCTCCCAAGTGCTGGGATTAAAGGCGTGCGCCACCACCGCCCGGCTGAGTTACTTTTCTCATCTAATCTGTTTGGTGTTCAGTAAGCCTCTTGGATTTTTATTGGCATCTCTTTCTTTAGGTTTGGGAAGTTTTCTTCCATGATTTTGTTGAAGATATTTCCTGGACCTTGGAGTTGGGAGTCTTCTTTTTCCTCTATGCCTATAATTCTAAGTTCTGTCTTTTCATTAAGTCCTTGATTTCTTAGATGTTGTGGGTGAGAGATTTTTTTAGCTTTCTCATTTTCTTTGAATGTTGTACTGATTTCTTCCATTGAATCTTCCATGCCTGAGATCCTGTCTTCCATCTCTTGTATCCTATTTTTATACTCATATCTGTAGTTCCTGTTCTCTTCCCTTGATTCTCCATTTCCACTTTTAACTCTGACTGTGTTTTCTTTTTTTGTTTGTTTGGTTTTTTTTGTTTTTTTTTTTTTCGAGACAGGGTTTCTCTGTGTAGCCCTGGCTGTCCTGGACTCACTTTGTAGACCAGGCTGGCCTCGAACTCACAAAGATCCACCTGCCTCTGCCTCCCAAGTGCTGGGATTAAAGGCGTGCGCCACCACTGCCCGGCTTGCCCCACCACCGCCCGGCTCTGTGTTTTCTTTTTTTTTTTTTTTTAATAATTTATTTTTTATTTCTTCAAGTTACATCTCAATCACAATCCCCTCCCTACTCCCCCCTCCAGTCCCACCCTTCCACCCTCCTCCCCCTCAGCCCCACCATCCTCTTCCCTTCTTTTTTTTTTTTTTTTAGTTTAAGGTATTTATTTTTCCCCCCAACAGCTCTCCCTTTCAGTCCAAATAATGGTTCTTTTTCTTATAACTATAAATACAATACAAAACAACAGAAATAAATAGGCCACGATTATA
>CAJQZJ010033435.1:1095398-1163720 GCA_907164525.1 Lophiomys imhausi
AATAGGGAGGGGTTTGTTACTGAGATGTAACTTGAAGAAAAAAAAAAGTATTTATATAAAAAAATAAATGTTTGAAGAACATTTAAATGTAAATGGAACAGGAGGCTGAAAAAGTTTCTCTGTCTGTCTCTCTGTCTCTCTCTGTCTCTCTCTGTCTCTCTCTCTCTCTCACACACACACACACACACACACACACACACACACACACACGTCATTATGGAGCAGAACATTTTCTATCCTTCTGACACTCCCAGACACAAGTTTCTAGTTTGGTTTAGCTCACTGTGTGAGATTATCAACACCACCCTTACCTGACTTCAGTCTTGGACATAGAGCTGAAACATTTATTTCCATGGGTCTAAGAATTACAGATTGTTTTCTTTGGCTCTCAAACTTCTAAACAGCCATGTGGAAATACTCAATTCCATAATCATTGGAATCATTTTTATAACTTTATCTAAATCGGTAGTTTCCAGCCTTCCTAATACTGCCACTCTTCAATACAGTTCCTCATGTTGTGGTGACCCCCAACTGTAAAATTATTTTCATTGCTACTTTATAACTGTAATTTTGCTACTGTTATGAATCATAACACTAATACAATGTAATATAAACATCTGTTTTTTCTGATGGTCTTAGGGAATCCCTGTGAAATGACCATTGGACCCCCCCAGAGTTCACAACCCACAGGTTGAGAACCACTGGTGTAAATGTATTTCTAGGTATGCATGTATTATGTATGTATGTATGTATGTATGTATGTATGTATGTATGTATGTGGTGTGTGTGTGTGTGTGTGTGTGTGTGTGTGCATGTATGTGTGACTATCAATGTGTCTACCTACCTATCATTTAATCTTCCTTGGTTCCATTTCTCTGGAGAACCCTGATTAATACAAGTGGCATGCTTTAATTGATAAAATGTGAGAGACACGATAAACTCAGTGATTAAAAATAGGTATAAGAGGTTAAATGAGATTATACCCCTTGTCTTTCTTTCTTTGTGGAATACATATCACTCAAAATCATGAAATCTAAAAATAATCAATACATGGGAGACCATTGTATTAGTATTTGAGCTCAAATTGTTTTGATCTAGAAATCTGGTCTATAGAGATGATACATAATTGAAAAGGTTCAAAAATTTTAAATGTAGTCATAATAATACATATAATAAAATGCAAAGGAAGGTAATTAATTAAGTGCACATGTGGTGATTTGAATAAGAATGGTCCCCATAGACTCATATATTGGAATGCTTAGTCATCAGGAAGTGGCACTATTTGAGAGGATTAGAAGGATTAGGAAGTATGGCCTTGATGGTGGAAGTATATCACTGGGGATGGGTTTGAGATTTCAAAAGCCCATGCTATACCTAATCTATCTATCTATCTATCTATCTATCTATCTATCTATCTATCTATCTATCTATCTATCTATCATTCAATCTATCTATCTATCTATCTATCTATCTATCTACCTATCTATCTATCTATCTATCTACCTCTCTCTCTCTCTCTCTCTCTCTCTCTCTCTCTCTCTCTCGTCCTCTCCCTCCTAGGGATCAAGAGGTGAAATTCTCAGCTACTCTAGAACCATGTATGTCTGAGTGCCACCATGCTCCCCACCATGCTGATAATGGACTAACTTCTAAAACTGTAAGCATTCCTACTATTAAATGCTTTCTTATGTTTTTGTTGTGAGCCTAGCCTTTAACAGCTGAGCCGTCTCTCCAGCCCCAAATGCTTTCTTTTATAAGAGTTGCCTTGGTCATGGTGTCTCTCTCTCTCTCTCTCTTTTTTAGTTTTTTGAGACAGGGTTTCTCTGTGTGGTCCTGGCTGTCCTGGACTCACTTTGTGGACCAGGCTGGCCTTGAACTCGCAGAGATCCACCTGCCTCTGCCTCCTGAGTGCTGGGATTAAAGAATGCAGCTGCTTTTTGCTCTTGTCCTAAAAATCTTACTGAAGCTAAATTGAAGAGTTCGAGATTAATGGTGTTGGCAGAGGAGATTTTAAGACAGTTTAGTATTGACTATGTCATATTATCATTAATAATCACTCTTATACAAATCTAAATGAAAAGGAGCAAGCTGGCCAAAGAGAAATGCAAAATGTACAGTGTGAGGAGAAAAGAAACACCAGAAAGTGTAATGGAGTTATGTCCATGTTTTTGTTTATTTGGTTTTTTGTTTGTTTGTTTCAAGACAGGGTTCTCTGTGTATCCCTGGCTGTCCTGGAACGTCCTTTGCAGACAAGGCTGACCTCAAACTCAGAGATCAGCCTGCCTCTGCCTCCCAAGTGCTAGGATTAAAGGTGTGTGCCACCACCACCTGGCAGAGATAAAAAGTTTAAAGAAAAGCCTGATGCTAAATAGAATAAAGCTCGGAGTGTTGACCTTAGAGCAAGACCCCACCCACCTAAGCTTCCAACTTGTGAAAATGACTTAAAGGAAAGCTTAAGCAATGGAGGAAAGCATTAACAACAGAAAGCTTATGTAAATGTAATTGAATTGGTGGGGGCAAGTCTGAGACCCTTATCAGGCAGCAGAACTTGGCAGCTTCAGGCCTGTGGATCTGGCTTTAGAGTCAAGGATACAAGAAAGGAGGTGAGGAATCTCCCTTCATGGCTAATGAAAGTCTCTGAGGCCAGGCATGTGGCAGGGGTATCCTTGCATGGAGGCCTAAAGAGACCATTGTGTGAAGCTGTAAAGGTGAGCCTGGATTCTCTTGGAGACCCCAAGACATTGACAATGCCAGAGTCGTGGGATACATACAGAGGAGAGCTGCAGACTCAGTTTGGAACCAGCCTAGGAGAGAAGTGTATTTCAGTCAATGAAGCTTTAAGTTGTTGGAGATCTGAAGAACACTTTGACAGAAGTGTTGGAGATGCAGAATGTGGAGTTTTCCTTGTTGACTTTCAGACTTACTTTGACCAGTATTTTCTATGATCCCTTTTGAAATATATTTCAAATTTCAGAATATATATTATTAAATATATATTAAAATATATATTATTAAATATATATTCTGTGCCATTGTATGTTGGAAATACATAATCTGCTTATTGATTTTGGTTTTATAAGGGGTTAGATTTAAGAGATTGCTGTGAGTCTCAGAAGAGACTTTGGACTTTTAAACAATGTTGAGACTATAATAGAATCTGGGGCCTTTTGAAATTGGACTTAATGTACTTTTTTGCATTATGATATGGCTATAAGCCTATGGGAGCCAGGGAGTGGAATGTGGTGGTTTGAATTAGAATGGCCCCCCATAGGCTCATATATTCATCAGAAAGTGGCACTATTTGAAAGGATTAGAAGGATTAGGAGGTGTTGCCTTAGAAAAAGTGTGTCACTGTGGGTGGGCTTTGAGGTTTTGAAAATCCATGATAGATCCAGTCTCTCTCTTTGTCTCTTTCAGTGTCTCTGTCTCTCTGTCCCTCTGTCTGTCTCTGTCTTTTTCTCTCATTCTGTCTCTGCCTACATATCAGGATGTAGAACTCTCAGTTACTTCTCCAGAACCATGTCAGCCTGAGAGCCATGTTCCCTGTCATGATGAAATTGAGCTAACTTCCAAAAGTGTAAGCAAGCCCATAACTTAATGCTTTCTTTTATATGAGTTGCCTTGGTCATAGGGTCTCTTCCCAGCAATAGAACAGTGAATAAGATAGCACGTAAATATTTAATGTTTCTCCATATTGAAAATAAGAAAAATTAAAACTCAGGCAAGGACTTGAAAACACTTCATAAAACAATATTTACTAATTGCTAATAAATACAGTAAGCCAATCATCTGAGTATGTAAATATTTTCAGAAAATCTCAGAGCCTCAGCTATGGAACATTGTGTTCTACTGTTCCTGATGAAGTGTGTCCATAAGATCAAAAGCATTGTCAACAGGAACAGGGCTGATATCAACTTTTAGAAGTGTTTCTCATGTAAGCATGAGCACCGGAATTTAACCCATCGAATCCATGTAAAAAGTCAGGATGACACACATTTATAATCCTAATGCAGGATACGCAGAGACAGATGAATCCTTCAGTCTCACTGGCTAACTGCCCAAACTGAAGCAGTGAGATACAGGCCCCTGAGGGAGTCAGTCTCCAAAAACAAGGTAGATGGTCATGAAGAGAGCAAGCCTGAAGTTGTCCTCTGTTCTACACACGCACGTGCACGCACACGCACACACACACATACACATAACGCATGCACATTCACGCATAGATATACTTAAACACGAAAAAAAAAAAAAAAACCCTACTTTAAAGATGAGGATGACAGATTACATAGTAGTGTATTCAGGGCTCTCTTCATGTCCCTGTTCCTCAGGCTGTAGATGAAGGGATTCATCATGGGAGTGACCACAGTATACAGAACGGAAGCAAACACACCTGCCCAGGAAGACTGTGTCCATGTAGAACTGAGGTACACTCCAAGGCAGGTTCCATAAAACAGAGAGACAACTGAGAGGTGAGAACCACAAGTGGAAAATGCTTTGTACTTGCCCCCTGCTGTTGAAATCTGCAGGACAGATGTTACAATTTGACAATAAGAGAAAAGTATCCCAGCAAGAGGGAAAAAGCCCATGATGCCTGTCACAATGTATAACACGATGTTGTTGAGGAAGGTGTCAGAGCAGGCAAGCTTGAGGACTTCAGGAAGCTCACAAAAATAGTGTGGGATTTCCATGACAGCACAAAAAGACAGTCTCAGTGCAGTTAAACTCTCAGGCAAGGCGCCAAGTATGCTTATGAGCCAAGCCAGGAGAAGTAGCTGGGAGCAGAGCTTAGGGTTCATAAGGACAGTATACTGCAGGGGGTGACAGATGGCCACAAAGCGGTCATATGCCATCACGGTCAGAAGCAAATTGTCCAGGAGTCCAAAGACTGTGAAAAAGTACATCTGTGTGATGCATCCTGCATAGGTGATGAGCTTACTCTGTGTCTGGATGTCCAGCAGCATCTTTGGGACAGTAGTAGAGGTGAAGCAGATGTCCGAGAAGGATAGGTTAGAGAGGAATAAATACATTGGTGTGTGCAGTTTAGGGTCAGAGATAATGGCCAGGATAATGATCAGATTCCCAAAGATGGTCACCAAGTACAAAGACAAGAACAGCCCAAAGAGAACAGGCTGAATCTCTGGATTCTCCGAAAGTCCCAATAGATAAAATTCTGGAATCCCTGTGTGGTTTTCTGGTTCCATGTAAATCCCTGTGTGGTTTTCTATAAAAGGGAAGAAACAGGGTGACTGAACTAACAGGGGACAAACAGAACAGGTGTGCATCCGCCTTAACTTGAGCCCTGTGCATTGGTGACATGAGGCGTTTGCTTAGTGCTACCTTCTCTTTGGAGGCTGAGGTTTCTAAATCCAGCCACATTGTCCTGCAGGTTACCTCATGTGGGACTCCCAGCCAGGACACTTAAGGAGGTCTTCCGAACTGACATCAAATCCCAGCTACCCTGATTTGCTCAAATTTAGAGCAAAAATTTATTTTCAGAGCCAAGGACTGAATGACAATAACAACAAGACAACAACAACCCTGGCTCTTCCTTGGCCAGCTTTTATCACCTAAGATCTTTTCACAATACTTTTCATCTTTTATTTTTAAAAATGTAGTTTTTGAGCATTTCATATACATACACAACAAACTCTGATCACTTCCACTCCCTGTTTCAATCTCTTGTTCCTTCCAACCACCTTCCCAATGTCACATCCTCTTTTTTACAGAATAGAATATGTTTTTATTTTTTACTTATTTCTTGCTTAAAATAGATAACGTTTTGTTTTGTTTTGTTTTTGTTTTTCAAGACAAGGTTTTTTTTCTGTGTAGCTCTGGCTGTCCTGGAATTCTCTTTGTAGACCTCTAACTCACAGAGATCTGCTTAACTCTGCCTCCAGAGTGTTGGGATTGCCCCACAATGCCTAGGTAACTATTTTTTTATTAAAATATAACTATCATTTTCCCCCATTCTCTTTTCTTTTTCCAACTCATCCCATGCCCCTTCCTCAAATCCCTGGCTTCTCCTTAATTGCTATTGTTGCATATATGTGCATAAATGTATAGATATAACCCATTAAGACCAATTAGTGTTACCCATATGTGTGTGACTGTGGGGTCATCTCCTGAGGTATGTAGAACCTACCAATGGACACTCTCCTGAAGAAAAGCACTTCTCCCTCCCCTAGCAGCCAACCGTTGCTAATACCCACTTTGTAAGGGCTGAGGCCTCAAGAGCCCTTCCCTCATTTGTGCTGGAATTTTGACTTGCTTGAACTTATGCAGGTCTTATGCAGATATCGACAGCAGCTGTGAGTAACACTCCTCCCCATCCACTGTCTTACATTCTTCCTCCTTTCCCACAATTCTCCCTGAGCCTTGAAAGAGGGAGGGGCTGATACAGATGCCTCATTTGGGGCCAAGCACTCACGGTCAGCTACCATCAGCATGTTGACCAGGCATGAGTCCTTACTGACCACTGCCACTGTGAAAAGAAGCTTTTCTCATCGAGACTGAGAGAAGTTCAGGTCTATGGATAGAAACACAATTATTTAGAAGGCGTTTAGCAAAATGATTGTTGAAGCTTCAACCATAAAGCCTAAGACTTCCAAGCCATGAATTTTTGAGCATGTCGACAGTACCAGACATGAAATTCCCAGGCCACTATTGCAACAGTGGGCACATCTTGCCTGGAAGGTATGTATTGTAATATGCACGGTCCACTGCTCAGTAAGACCCTTGATAACGTTTCTCCTCCCAGCCAACTGCATAGTAATTTCCAGCATTATGAAATTTAGCCAGCTAGAAGGTGGTTTCCTGGAAGGTTTGAGATTGATATCTGTATATCCTGCAGCCAAAGTGTGTGGTATCATGATTTTAAAATGCATTACTATTATTATTATATATAAATAAAAAGTTTAAAGCCAGGCATGGTGGCGCACGCCTTTAATCCCAGCACTCGGGAGGCAGAGGCAGGTGGATCTCTGTGAGTTCAAGGCCAGCCTGGTCTACAAAGTGAGTCCAGGACAGCCAAGGATACACAGAGAAACTCTGTCTCGAAAAACCAAAAAAAAAAAAGTTTAAAGTTAACTACAACCTCAATAAGTGGTGAGAAGGTCATTTAGAAGCCAAGAGAGGAGAGACGGCTCTGCAGTTAAGAGCACCTGTTGCTCTTCAAGGGAACCTAGTTTGATTCCCAGCAACCCCACGGCAGCTTTCAACCATCAGTAACTTCACTTTCAGGGGATCTAATGATTTCTTCTGGCCTAAGTGGGCACCAGCCACAAGCTGCACAAATATATATGTAGGCAAAACTGGTGTTTTTAAAAATGAGCAAGTAGAAAGGATAAAATCACTTCACCAACTGGATTTCACTCTCACAGAGAACAAGATGCTAGTATGGTAATTTTGTCTAAATTTATTTTATAAGAATTGTTCAGACTCCAGTGAAATACATCAGAAGGTAATAGTGATTTCTCTGGTGCCAGTAGGTTGAGTTCAGTCTCTGGGATCCATATGATAAAAGGAATGAACTCCTGGAACTTGTTCTCTGACCTCTAAAGGAGAACCGTAGCATGTCATAGTCCCTCTCCAATAAGTAAATAAAATAAAAAGAACATTAAAAAATTAACCCACATGCTAAAGGGAAAAAATCTTCCTCACACAGCCAGAATAGGAAAATCCATTTGCATCATTATTTAGTATCTGCAGAAAGTTATCCCAAATAAGTCAGGTTAGAAAAGATATTTACCAGTCGCCCTGCTTCATAGTCTATTAATGAAACAACTAACTTTCTCCATGGGTACTAAAATTCCACATATCTTCTGTGAATTAGTTCAGATTCTTAAAGTAACAAGCTCTGATATTCTCATCAATGATACCATATTGTATGTGGCTACTGCCTTGTTGTGTGTGTTTCCTGCCACTGGCATCCTCTTCTCTTACTCTGATTGTCTCCTCCTTATTGAAGATGGCATCTGTAGTAAGCAAGCGTAAAGCCTTTTCCAGACCACAGAAGTTAGGGATCATGATGATTGTGTAGTTTAAGGGGTGACAGATGGCCACAAAACAGTCAAAGGCCATTACAATCAATAGGAAATTGTCCATTCCTGCAAAAACCATACAAAAATAGACTTGAGTGAGGCACTGTATGTAGGAGATATTTTTGATCTTTGTTTGGAAGTTCACCAGCATCTTTGGGACAACAGCAGAGGTGAAACAAATGTCTACAAATGAGAGGTTGGAATCAGAGCTGACAGCCAGAATGATGAGCAGGTTCCCAAGCACTGTGGCCAAATACATAAATAAGAACATCCCAAAGAGAATAGACTGCAACTTAAGATCATCTGAGAGACCCAGTAGGATGAATTGTGGTATTTCTGTGTGATTTTCTTTTCCCATTCCAGAGGCTTTTCTCCTTGACAAACAAGCAAATGTTCAGAAGACTGCTCATTGACATCAGTCCCACATGATTTCACACTCTCATTTTTGGATGCATGTTCTTGACCTTTCATGTTCTTTCCCAGCACCTTCATGCCCTTGGTCAAGAGTTATCTCATTTCACCCTAATGTTTATAATGTTTCTTGCCTTTTATTTTATTTATCAGAAATCTTTTTTTCTTAAAATCACTCAATTATTTAAACTCTCTCTTAATTTGTCTATTTGCACTAAAACAAAATGGTCATAAGACATTTCCTTGTTCCTAAAGTTTTGTAATAAATAAAATATATATTTGTAACCCTCCCCCCCCAAAAAGAAAAGATATTTACAGAATACTAAATATGATGACCAGGTTGCAGGCAACTTAAAGGAGCAGAACACTTTCCATGGTGGTAACTGACTTATTACCACACAATGAGTCCGTGGAAGAAGGCAGTCTGAACATAATAAGTTCATCTTTATGGGTGCTAAAAACACTCCATGGAAATAGCTTTGGGAAAATTCTGAATGCAAGGATCTTACTAACCATAGCAAAAGAGTTTTTTTTTAATCAGCTAATATCCATGAAGACATGAAATTATAGGAATAATGTCCATTAAGCTTATATTGAAAACATACCTGCTACAGCCACTGCCAAGTACTGTTGTGAAACTTCAAACCAATGTGATTAACGAAAAAGTGACAGTGGTTCATATTATGGGTAAAAGCAATGTTATTCATTTTCAAATGAGAAAATGACAGTATAAATTGATCAAAAAGCTATTATAATTAAAATCCGTATTGTGTAAGGCTAAATATTTAAGCACAAAACATACCACTTTATTTACTATCATCAGCAATAAACAGATATTTTATAAAAATGGTCACATACCTACCCATCTTTCTGGAGTTGGTGAGGTCATGAATCTTAGAGTAGAGTGTCCTAACACCACTTTACTAAACTAGTATAATTCTTAACTGCTTCTGAGTACTTATCCTTACACCCACAGAAAAGTATACCTCTTGCCCCTCATCAAAGAAGCTTCTCTTTTTTTTTTTTTTTTTTTTTGGTTTTTCGAGACAGGGTTTCTCTGTGTAACAGCTCTGGTTGTCCTGGTCTCGCTTTTGTAGACCAGGCTGGCCTCGAACTCACAGAGATCCGCCTCCCAAGTGCTGGGATTAAAGGCGTGCGCCACCACCGCCCGGCTGTCAGAAGCTTCTCTTTGTAGAAGAGAAGATAGAAAGATTTTAAAAGTCAGAGGGCCAGGAAGTCTGTGGTGATATTGTGTCTCCTGGGAATGACAAGGAAGCTACTACACCCAGATACCCCAGCAATATGACTGCTGAAACAATCTGAACAATGGCAACACCAGTGGACATGCTGTCACAGAAGGGAGATCAAGGGGTCCCACCCCCAGAAAAAAAACTACAGGCAGCTAAGGACTATTGAGAGAGGTAGAATTAATCATCCTCAGGAGTGAGTCCCTAATTGTTTATCTATTATCAAGTAGTCAGCTTTGGCAGTATCTGCATTCAAGCAACTAAATGGATTCAGCATGTTTAATTTGAATACTTATGCATCTATATAAAAACAATTAAAGAATAAGAGGACATAAGTTTGAGAGGGAGTGGGAGTATGTGGAGCAGTTGGAGTGAAAAAGAAAGACAAATGATGTAATTATATATTAATTTAAATATATTCACACATAAATGTGTGTGTTTAAAAGAATATAGATTTAAAAGACATGCAAGTAGAGGGTCCAGGAGAAGTATAACCAATAAGGTATCAGGAGCTGAATATGATGTGTGAAAATGTTATAGTGTAGCCCATTATTTTGCAAATTGATATACACAAGTAAGCGTTACCACAGAGCAATAATTTATTTCAGAATGAAAGTGTGAATCTCAATATGACAGAATGACAACCTCTGAATGGTTGTTCTAACTGTACAGAAGTTCATTGAGATGCATGGACTTCAGACCTGGTACTGAATTTTGGTGTGTGATGTATTTCATTTACAAGTTTTTATAATAAAGCTTGGAGATTTTGTATTATTTTATTTATTTTGTTTGCTTTGGCTTGGTTTTTAGAGAAGGTTTCTCTGTGTAATAACCCTGGCTGTCCTGGGTTTGCTTTGTAGACCAGGCTGGCCTCAAACTCACAGAGATCCACATACCTTTGCCTCCCAAGTGATGGGATTAAAGGTGTGTGCCACCACACCCTGCAAAACGTGTTTGCTTGTTTGTTTGTTTTAATAAAGTTTATTTTTTTATCTAACTGAGTGTGCCATTTATTTTTTATGTTTACTTATTACTTCAGGTTACATCTCCATCACAGTACTCTCTTTCCACCCCTCCCAGTCCTGCCCTCCCACCCTTTTCCCCCTATCCCTTCTGTCCTACTCCTCTGGAGTGGAGTATCCCTACATATCAGTCCCCCACCCCAGTTCAGCAATCATATGAGGGCCAAGAGTCTCCTCATACACTGGCGCCTACAAGGCAGCACCACTAGGGCAAAGTCTCTCATTGATAGGTAACAAAGTCTATGTTCATGTTCCCTTTGGTGCATTGGCTGTAGTAAAGCTTATTTTTAAAAAGCCAAAAAAATTGTAGCATGCACAGAGAGAATTTTGGATATTGAAAGAGCTTATAGATATGAAAGTCATATTTATAATGCTTACATTTACATGAATTATATTAATCTGTCATGTTGAATGACTTCATTCTATCTGATCCATATTCCCTAGAAACATGGAAGGAGAGAGCTGTCAACCATATTTCAAAGGTCACTAAAGGAGGCTATCAGTAGGTAGATGTGTGAGCAATGGGGTGCAAGGTGGGTAAAATATGTGAACATTGAATAAAACACAAAGGAGCCACAAAATACAACACAAAGGAAATCCAACAAAATCCTAGAGAGAAGCAAGAAATGGTTACACCTGATGAGAACAGGAAGCCTTTAGATAACGATGTCAGGAGGAGCAAGGAGCAAGAGGGACACCTGAGTGTGAACAATCTGCCGTTAACCAGAAGCTTCCTTCCAATCAGTCCCTTGCACCTTTTAAAATTGGTTTTGAAGCTGTGACATTCCCTCACTTCCTAACCCTAGGCTGTACAGCCAGAAGAATTTCTTCTCCATCCTCTTAGTTCATTGACCAATAGCTTCTTACTGTACTCAATAGACGCTGTAATTTTCAGATGTGTATTGTGCCTCTTACCTTTCAGAAAAGTGGCTGGTGAAGCTAGTGTGTCTGCAAGGTCAGAGAGATGAGGTAAAGAGTGTTTCCTGAACCACAATCATGGCCTCTGGAACAGAATCTATTTTTTTTCATATGTGCTTGGATTAGTGAACTAACAGCAATGTCAGTAGCCGTAGTTTTTATTTAGCTCCAGAAACTTAATTCTCAGAGCCTCTCATTAAATAAAAGTTTCTAATGTCATAATCTCTGGACAATATACCTGTTAGGAACCTGGGGACCAAAACATTAATGACAAAATTCCAATCAATTTTGTTCCCCCGTGGTTCTTGAATTCAGAGACTGTGCTGCCTCCCCCCAAGGATCATTACAAAACTACCCATAAGCACTGTAAAAGGAAATAAAGAAGTATGTTGTAAAATGAAAATGGACAAACTATAGACAGTATATAACATTTGCAAGTGTATGTGCCCTCAGTATTGTAGAGGACACAGCCAACACTAAAGGATCTGAAGGAATAGATTGCAGTAAATGACAATGGGGGGTTTCAATATACCACTTCCAGTACTAGGCAGATAAGGCAGGAAATTGCATAGAAGCATTGGACTTAGTCATTTTGGGCAAGTGGAGTTAAAAGACTACAGCAATGAGTCCAATAGCAACACAGGTCATATTCCACTTGCTGGAAACCTCTCCAGGAAGCAAGTCTGAAACAGTTTAAGATTTACACTAAAAAGTATCTTTTCCAACTACAGTTTTTGAAACTAGTAATTAGTAGGAACTTGCCTTTCAAAAATTAACAAGTACATTGTAATTTAAAACTATACTTCAGAATAAACAATGGCCTGGTGAAGAAATGGGTTGAAAATTTTTAAAAAGACCTTGGGAGAAACAAAATTTGAACGACAACACATGAAAACTTACAGTATGAACTAAAATCAATTCTAAGAAGATTATTTATATTAGTAAATGCTATCACAAAAGATAGGAAGAAAGAAGAGACACCACAAGGAAACACCTCAACACACCTCAACAAAATACAAAAATAATGAACAGCTTGGAAGATTTTAGAATTAAGGGGAAATCAAATTATAAAAATATGAATAGTGCTCCTCAAGAGACTTCACTGGACTCCTCCCTCTTTCTTTTGTTGTCTGTGATGCAATTGGATAGAGGGAGATACAGAAACCCTTGACAACATCTGTTGGCACAGCCAGCACCCAGGGGAACCCTGGAGGCAGGGACTGCCACAGGGTCGGCTATGACAATCATGACCAAGGTGACTCTGGGAAAGTCAATGTGAGGCATTACCCCTGAAAGAGGGACCAAAGCTTCTTCCAAACTGTCAACCTGGACAAACCATGGGCACGGTCAGTGAGCAGACACCGGTAAATGCTGCAAAAAAACACTAGGGCTGCTGCCACCACTGATGTGGTGTGTTCTGGACACCTCCCCTCGGACCTGACCTCTTCCCTCGCAACCTCTCCCATCAGAGAAAAAAAAACCTCAATGTGGAAGTTGTAGGGTGTCACAGTGTGTCCTATAATATTCCCTTTGGTTCACGCTTTTTTGCTTGCAAACATTCATTACACTGACTCCTTGGTCTGGTACGAGGACTCTGCCCTCTGCTACTTTGTCAATACTGGAACCTCACTGGGACTCCTCTCAGATATTCTGTTGTTTCCCTAGGTCATGGAGATCCTGTAGTTTTGTAGAACTGGTCATTTCATGCACTCCAGCAATTCATCCATGGGGTAGATGTTGGGATGAGCCAACTCACAATCCTGGTTTTGGACCTGCAACCCCCACATCCAGGGCCAGCTCTATGTGCTGCCCAGGTAAGATATAGGGCCTGCTCTCCCAGGTGCTGCAATGGTAGAGACTTCCTGCTCTCATGACCCCATCAGGGCCCACTCTCCTGGCTGCTACCTGTGCCAAGGGCAAAAGAGGGTATTGTGGTAGAAGTTAGGCCTTTAGTGAATGAGTAGACAGTTCAGATTGGTATCTGGCAGCACATAAGGAGGAGCTTGAAGTTCCTTTAACCTGCTGAAATGAACAAAGCCAAATTGTGGCTGGATGATATGCCCTTTTGAAGGGGTATGGCTAAGAAACCATGCAAGCTACACAGATGACGTCAGTTTCTGTGAGAAGCAACAGGACTGCTGGACATCTCGAGAAATCTTGTGGACCCTTGAGACCACAAAGGATCTTGAGATAATGTGATATATAAGCTAGAGGCTTCATGTGGCCATGGTCTTCCTTCTGACCACTGACTGAGAAGTCACACTGAAGAAGGGCACAGTAAGGTATGCCATTAACAGAATTTAGGCTGTAATAGCCCAAGGCAAAGACATTGCATAAAACCTGCTGAGAGAGAGTTCCTTGAGGCGTCTTCTTGGAGCCCCAGAGCGCTGGAAAAGTGAGTGAGGCAAGCAGAGTTCAGAAGCTGCTTGGAGAGGCTTCTGGCTTGAGGTTTGCCCATGCCAAAGAGATGATGGAGGCGAGTCTTAGCTGATGGAAAGACCCAGCCTCAGTTTGGCAGTTGGAACAGACTGACTCTATAAACCAGCCACAATGGAAATAAACTGGCTTTGTGAACTGGCAAAGTAAGGCCCAATGAACACTAAGCTTTGAAAAGGACTGACTTCCAAAACTGCTGTAAAACCAAGTCATCCTGCCTGGACCTACGCTAAGAATATTAATATCCTTTTAAGAAAGTTAAAATAGGGCTGGAGACATGGCTCAGTGGTTAAGAGCACTGGCTGCTCTTCCAGAGGTCATGAGTTCAATTCCCAGCAACCACATGGTGGCTCACAACCATCCATAATGAAATCTGGTGCCCTCTTCTGGCCTGAAGATATACCTGCAGACAGAACACTGTATACATAATAAATCTTTAAAAAAAAAAAAAAGAAAGTTAAAATAGTTACATGTTTTTAGATAAACATTAGTGTGTTCTTAGATATCAGGGTGTTCTTACATAGATTATAGGTTCTATGTTATGGATTTAGGTATTTTATAGGTGTTTATTAAGAATTAATAAAGAAAAGTGTTTATAAATAAAAATATTCTGTTACAAAGTACAGGGGATCTCTCCCTTGCTAATGCTACCACTCAGTGGGCAAGAGTAAGAACCAGCTCTCCTGGGCTCACACCCTCAGGACTAGCTTACCTGTAACCCTCACATCCAGGGCTAGCTCTACTGTGCTGCCAAGACAAGGTGCAGGGCTTGCTCTCCTGAGTGCTGCAGCATGTGAGGGGCAGGGACAGCTCTCCTGCTCTTGTGACCCCATCTGGGCCAGATGTCCTGTCCACCACTGATGGTGAGGGCAAAAGGGAAGGGAAGAGAGATCTGTCACTCACTATCACACCACCACAAAGCAGACAAGAAGGACTAGGAGAAGCAGTACAAAACCTACCAAATTGATCTGGTTTCTTTTTAAAGGGTTAGCAAAACTGATAAAACTTTGCTAGACAAACTATAAGAAAAGCAAAATCAATTTAATAGAAATAAAAATGAAGACATAAGACCAGAAATATCAAAGACTAATACAAAATTATTGCTCATGATTATTATTGGCAAAAATATTCAATTATACAGAAAAAATGGAGAAATCCTTGTACATGTACAACATACAAAGAACAAATAAAAACAATTAGAAAATCTGAACAGCCTAGTAGTGAGGGAGGAGAATTAATCTATAATAGCTTTCCTTCACAGAAAAGCAAAAGACATTACTGGCCAATAAAGCTGAATTTTACAAATATTTCAGAAAAAGCAATTCCAATATTCTTCATTTCAAAATATCATTATTTAAACATTGAAGATGAGGGAATCTTTCCAAACTTATCACAGGAGAGCAGGGGAGCCTGTCTACAAAACCCAGCAGAGGACACAGAAAACTATAGGTTAATGTACCTGATTAAAATATAAGTTAAAATCTTTCACAAAATATGAACAAACAAAATCCAAAGGTACAGAAAAAAATTCATTAAATAGGGTTACCTAAGAGGAACAGCGGTCAATAAACATGATACATCATCAGGATGAAGGGCAAACACTGTAAAATGTGTCTATCGGTTGACAGCATGTAATTGTTGTCAGTCTCTTAGTAATAAAAAGACAATGGAAATTATGAGGCATGGGGTGTCTCACACACAATCTTGGCACAATGTGAATTAATAGAGGCATTTACATAAAAGAATATGAACACAACACAATCCCCATCTAGGTTCTAACTTAATTCTTCATAGAAACTGAAGAAATAAGCATCTTAAATTTCATATGTAAACACATTAGAAACAGGATAGCCAAAATAATCCTGAACAGTAAGAATATACTGTATGAAAATATATGGAAGACAGGAACTGGCTTCACAAATTCCTCGGGAATGCTGGCTTTTATCTAACCACCAGAAATCCTCCTATAGGCCAGGTTAAGCTCTTTTCTGGGCATTTGAGCCACCTTTCAGAGTTTGGAGGATTGGAGTTTCCTTTAGACCTGACACAACTGAGGCCATTAGGCTTGGTGACAAGTGCCACATGAGCTACCTCACGGGCCCAGTTGGCCTCCTTCCTGCTAAGAAGAAACTATGGGGGTGGGGTGTGAAGAGGTGGCTCAGTGGTTAAGAGCACTGGCTGTTCTTCCTGAGGGCCGGGGTTCAATTCCCAGCACAGCAGCTCACAACTGCTTATAGCTCCAATTCCAGGGGATCTGACACTTTCATAAATATACCCGCAGGCAAAACACAAATGCATGTAAAATAAAAATAAATAAATCTTTTTTTTTAAAAAGATAGAGAGAGATATTAAGTTGTTTTTTTTTTTTTGGTTTTTCGAGACAGGGTTTCTCTGAATATCTCTGGCTGTCCCCTGGACTTGCTTTGTAGACCAGGCTGGCCTCGAACTCACAAAGATCCGCCTGTCTCTGCCTCCCAAGTGCTGGGATTAAAGGCGTGCGCCACCACCACCCGGCGAAATTAAGTTGTTTTAAAAAAGAAAAAGAAACCATGGGGAATTCGACTCTTGCCACTGAACTGCAGCAGCTAGAATGGCCTTCTTGACCACTGGGGAGGGCGTGGTCTCAGAGAAATCTTTGAAGCTGACACCTGTCACTGAAACATCCATAGCTATTTAAGAGACACTGACAAGCCTCAGAGAATAAATACAACACCTAATATTTCAGGACACTGGACGGAGAAGTCTCCTCTTCCTCAGAAAATCACCTGCCACAAAAGGAAGAACGCCAGGGGGAACACAACCAAATTGCTGATAATTAGAGTCTTGGGAAACGACACTAAAGGGAATGCCATGCACTCTGCTATGTAGTGTCCTTGTGAGTAGAGGCCTGTGGTTCTCAGTTCTGGAACTCTGAAGTCCACAGCCATGACATCACAGGGGGAACTGGCATTTGCTGCCGATTTCCATGGAGACATGAGTATACAGAAGAAAACATTCTTTGTGCGGCAGAGCACTCGCGGCCCTTTCTGCTTCAGCTGACCAGGAGCTGACCACGATCCTGTGCCTTACCAGATTCTGTAGCAGGAGCAGCAAGATATAGCCAGCTACAGGGGACCTGCACTGAGATGGGCTGGCAGCTCTGGTGGCCTGGAAGTTCCAGAGTCCAAAAACTTCGACTTAGTTCACATAGATGATGGCGGAGCTGGTAACCACACACCAAAACATTCAAGCACTGCAAAACGTGAGAGAGCCAGCAACAGGGATGCACATTGCAGGTCTTTGCCCAAAGCTCTGATCTCTTGGAATATGTTGGCACTTTCGGCTCTTCCGGCCTTGCCTAACCTGCACTGCAGAGGCTCATCTCTTTCCACTCTTACCCACTTCTCTCCTACTTATCCATCCTCCATCCTGAACCTCTCACCTTCCAGGGACCTGGACTCCCTCTTTTCTAGGTCCCACTCTGCCCCCTTCTTGTTCTAGTGCAAGCCTCCCTTTATGCACACTCCTTCCACTAGGGTCTTCTGCTAGTGAGTGGGTTTGGTAAGCTTTGTCAAGTTGAATCTAGGCCCTGATCAAATAACCTAGAAGTCATTTTCAAAGTGTGAGAATTGGCCCTAATTGGATCCAGAGGACACCTGCGTCTCATGACTTTCCCTTGGAAAAATGACACTCAAGGGAGTCTCATGCCATTATTTGTCATTGTCTTAGTTACTTTTCTATTGCTATAAAAAGACACTATGACCAAGGTAGCTTATAAAAGGAAATGTTCAATTGGAGGGTTGCTTACAGTTTCAGAGGGTTAGAGACCACAATCTTCATGGTGGGGAGCATAGCAGGCAGACAAGCAGGCATGGTGCTGGAGCAGTAGCTGAGAGCTCAAATCTGATCCACAAGGACAAATAAGCAAAAATGAAGTGAATACTCAAATAATAGAGATATCAAAAGAAAACAATGAAAAATGGAGACAGGCCTTAGAAGAAAAATTGGAGAATTTTGTAATTAAAAATGAGTAAGAAAAGAAGAAATATGAGAAGTGGAGAGAGGCTGTAGGGGGAAACAAACAGAAGAAAAGTTAGAAAAAGTTATAATTAAAAGTGAGGAGAATACTAAGATAATAGAGAAATGAATGCACACATTAGGAGAAAAATTAGAGAAATTTATAAACAAAAATGAGGAGGACACTAAGATAATATAAATACAAGAAAAAGAAAGATAGAAAAAATAGACATAGGCCTTAGAAGAAAAATTAGAAAAGATTATAAACAAAAATGAGGATACTAAGATGATAATATACAAGAAAAAGAGATGCATGAAAATGCATACAAGTCTTGGAAGAAAAATTAGAAAAAAATTTAAAAGATACTAAGATAGGGACAGAAGAAATAAAGCCAGAGCCTAGTGTATCACCATATAATAAACTTCAGGAAAATCAGTCACAGGTTGTTAGAAAACCAACTTTAGTTTATCCTGTTAGTGTACAACAAATACCAGCAGATGTGGGGCATGCCAAAAATTACAAAGAATTTAAATGGCATCCCATAAAAAAGGCTAGATTTAAAAAATTATAAGAGGCTGGGAGGTGGTGGAGCACTTCAGAGGCAGAGGCAGGCAGATCTCTGTTAGTTCAAGGCAAGCCTGGTCTATAAAGCAAGTCTAGGACAGCCTGGGCTATTACACAGAGATACCCTGTCTCAAAAAATAAATTAGTAAATAACAAATTATAAGAATATATCTTTAACAAAAAAAAAATCTCTAAAGGTTTCAAGAAAAGCCAAAAATGTCAGATGTTTTAATTGTGGCTAGCAAGATCATTTAAAAAGAGATTGTAGAAACAATACAATGGTTTTTGTTTTTTGGGTTTTTTTTTTTAGAAATAATACAAAAAGAAGATCTCAGTCTTCTCGAATATGCAGAATCTGTGGCAAAGGTCACACTGGACTAATGAATATAGATCAACAAGGGACAAACACGGTAACCCCTTGTCAAGAAATGCCCCAAGAGGCCCCAATATCAAATTAAATTTGGTTATCTCAGCTCAACAGTAGAAAAACTCATCACCAGAACAATTAAACAGCACTGCTCTGAAAATAGACCTTAATAACCCAGATATCAAAGCCATAGCAGCTTCAATAGACAGAACATAAAACTCAGGAAAACCCAAAAATCAAGTATTTTTGGCAAACTCTTATAAAGATAGGAGACCAAAGTTAAAATTACAACTAGATGAGAATAAAATTAAAGGCTTAATAGATACAGAAGCCAATGTAACAACTTCACAAGATTCCTGGAATCCAACTTAGTCTCTTCAAAGGTATCTAAACAGCACTTAGGAAATGGGGCATTGTCTCGGAGAAAACAAAGTCTAAATTGCATAGGACCAAAAGGTCAAATAAAAAAATTAAAGCCTGAATATACATAGTCATAGAAAGAAAAAAATAAACATATAAAGTTTAAATCAAGTAAGTAACATAATTTGCTGATCCATCCACATGAGAACAGCTCTGAGACTGACTGAGACATGAACATGTCTATAACCAGGACTTCAGCTACTCATGTCCAATAAATCCTTGGCTACAAAATTCTCATGAGTTATCATGCCATCCTTTCAAGTGGCATAGATAAAAATTATATTATAGTTTGGTTTATACAGTTCAAACTAACTTATAAAGAAAAACAAACACTTTGCCTACTCTAACAGAGAGCAGAGACTCATCTTTAACTGTGCTCACTGCATATTCTGTACATGTGCTAATAAATAAATGTATAATACCTTTGAAAGTACCCCCACAGACAGCCTTAATAACTCTTTCTTCAGAAATCTGCAACTGGGACAATTTCAAAATGGCTAGCTAGATCATCCAACATCACAGACCGTTCTAGTCAGGACTTCAGTTAAGCTCTGAACTTTCTCAACATGCAGAGACTGGACAGCAAATGTTACAACTAGCTTTCTTAAGACTGGACAATATCCCAATTCTCTTGGGCCTGCAAAAGGAAAATAACACCCAAAATCAGCAAGAAGCAACTTAAGAAAACTTATACCCCATTCCCAAGAAGGGGTGGACAGTTTTGGGTCATTCTATGGGTAATGAATGTTTGTTAATATTTTAAAGGGGTTAGTTATAGGAATGATAAGTAAATGGATGGATTATTGAACCTACTTTTAGTCCAAAGAGTACTAATAAGCCAAAAAATTTAAATTGTTATAGAGTTTTGTATATTGATACAGATTTAAAATTGTATTTTATTACAACATGCTAAGGTATTGTATCTATGTAATTCTTGCAAATGCAATGTTAAATTTTAGTTCTTTTGAAACTTGCTATTATCAACTATTTAAGACAATTAAGAGATGCATATCAGCAGCCAGACAATCAAACTTATGGTCATATTAGATACTAGTTTAGTTAATTACAAAAATATGTTTCCTGGATGGAGAGATTAAAAATGGCTCAAAACAATTCAGATAAGATAGATAGATTGGGAGAGAGATATAGAGCATCTTGGGAGAGGTCACTGGAGAAGCAGCCAGGAGTAAACAAAGAAGACACGCCATGGGGTAGATTAAAGATCCTTCCACATGGCCTGGAACATCACCTTAACGTGAAAAATAATAGTCCAAAGGGACGTAGAGTCTACTTTGAAGGTATCATCTGAACTCTCCATCACTGAGCAGGAGAAGCAGATGAAGATGTTGGAGAAACTGGTCATTCAGGCACAGAAGATGACCCGTGAGAGGGACAAACTGCGTGGTATCTGGCCAATTATACTGACAAGGATTTGAACAACAGGCTGAATTTTGAAATGGAAATGCTGAAGATGGGGCATGACAAAGTGATGGCAGACCTGCAGAAATTTCCCACGGAAATAAATGAGGCTTTGGAGAAGTGCAAGGAGCTGACTGAGGAGAACGAATCCATCTGCTAACCCTAACCCTGAGTGAGTGGACTCGGCTGCTGCTTAAAGTGAACACAGTGAGGAAGGAGAACAGAAAGCTGTGAGGGGAGCAGATTGCCCTGGAAGTGTCCTGTGTGGAGACAAAAAAGCTCTGTGAGAAGGCCCATAAGAAGATCTATGGCCCCTATGCCAACCAGCAGCAGGAACAAGAAGGATTGGAGGAAAGCCTACAAGACCCTCTGAAGCAAGGAGACTTTGCAGAAAAGATGCAGCATCAAGATGATGTCTCCAAGATAAGGTCTGAAATAGTCCAGAATGAGCTGGAAGATGGTACATCCCAGGACAAGAGCTCCCTGCAGACAGAGCTGCTGCAGCAGGAGCACTAAGCATGCCAGATAACATCCTAGAAAGAACTGAGGAGCCAACGAAAGTCACAGACAACTTGAACACAACATCCTCTATGATCAGGCCTCCTCAGAAAAAGACACCCCATTCGAACTGTGAACTCACCAGTGAGGCAAATACCAACCGACCTCTAGGTGATGCAGCCCCAGTCTGATCCACACATCTGTGGGCTCATTATTCTAGGAGAAAAGAATGAATCAAAAATAACCTTGAGATATAGAAAATTTGATACAAGAATTATTCAGAACCCTGACACCCACCAACAAGTGGTCCCAGCGAGGGGCACAACAACATGGAGGAAATGTTGGTGAGCAAGTGTTACTCTATCAGGGTGTTTTGTAAAATGAATCCTTGGCCCTCCATATATGGTGGGAAGTCTGCCATGGAAGACTCTGTTAATGGCACACTGTTATCTAGACAGACACACTCAAAAGCATCATGTTGTTTCTCCACTACAGTGCTGAAGCTACTCATGGCACACATGGATCCTGAAGTTAATGCTGTACAGGGGGAACAGCAGACCTCACTCCTTTGTTAGTTATTTGTTCTCCCATAGGGAAAACAACTGGGTACTCTTTGGTTTCACAGCCTGCACCGAAGTGACTGATCCTGAGAATGGAGTTTTAGAGGCCATCTGAGTCATCTTTGACGTTTTTGGGGCAGGTGGATGCTCTCCATAGATTTATTGGGTCCTGAATAAACACTCACAGGCAAATGTTGTTTGAATGAATCACATCACTGTGTCTCCAATATATTCTTCTTCACAGGCCAAAGGCTGTGTATCAAAGGCTGTGTGTATTAGGTCAGCAGTGCATTATGGTTTATCAAGGAGCATCCCTTAGGGCCACAAAGAGTGCTCTAGGAACCACCACACAATGGTAAGCCCATGGCCAGTAGGGACTAACAATCTGAAGCCATCTAACTTCAGATAATGTGACCCTCAAGAGCTATGTCGAATGTTGCCAGATAATGTGAAGTCAACTGAAAAGCACATTTATAGAAGATGCCATCCCAAAATTATCCAGAGGCAGTGTGGTGATCTACATCCAGCACAAAGAAGTGGGCTCCTACCCGCACAGATTCTGATCAGATACATCTGAGTATAAAGGAAAGATTGATGGGCATCACTTTTACATCATGTGACAGCACAACTACTAGGTAGAGACAGCAAACACTGTCACTACCGGTGCTGTGTTTGTGACCGGTGTTGTGTGTGTAACTGATGAGCCTCAGCAGGACCCTCCAATGGCCAAAATATCAAGACCAATGGCAAATTTGAGTTTTCAGAGCAATCAACACTTGCTGAATTTTTGAAAAAACAAAAAAAATCCAAAAACCTGAGGATCCCACAGATTATTCACAATGCAACCCTGAATACCAGTGGAGAGAATAATGGTGGATATTATGTGATTAATCTGTACCCCAGAGGTGTCAGCAAATGATGTAATTTTGGAGTGATTAGGTATGCTAAAGAAGCACGTAAAAGAGAGGAGGTCATGCTATCTTTGAAGATGTGTGCTCCTAAAACAGGGAGCATGACTAACTGTGGACCCATCTAGACACCCACACAAATCCTATAAATCTGTGACTTGCTCTCCATTGTGTGTAGCATGCAGGATTTATCCAGGATATGAAATGTATCCTCCTCAAGTAAGTTTAACTCAATGTCACAGAGAATTCAGGATTCCTATTCCTCTCTTGATAAAGCATTCTGTGAATGATGGGTGCTTACATTTCAGAGTTTATGAGGAATGACCTGAAAATGGTAACACATAAGAAGTGAATAAAGAAACATTTCAGAGATGTCTACTGGCTCAATATTGACCCCGTGTGTCTTCAGCTGATCAGTTCTCAAGGTCATAGGATTGGGCCAGGTCATCATTGGAAATAAGTGTGTAGGACAGTAGGAGCTGAAGCAGTTCTTCAAGCTGAGAACCTAAGAAACTTCACTGTCAGCAGCCTAATGTGGAGAGCAGACTTGTGAATGGACAAAGTGTTAAATTCCTAAGACTGAGTAAGCCAGTTCAGCGCTGAGGAAGAAACTTATCCAGACAAGAGCTGCTATATGCAGGATGTGTTTGTAAAATGAAAAAAAGGCATGGGCTTCTGGGACAAAGCATCAGGAAGTTTAGCTGCTAGAAATGGCATGCTACAAAATTACTGGTGTAGTGAGATGAACTTTGAAATGTTTATCTCCTTAGGAGTGAAAAGATTTGAGTTGAGTAAGTTCTGTGGCCCAGGTAGACAAGGGAAGTGGGTTTCCACACAGAGATTGGGATTCCACCCTTGCTGAATATGTACCTGGGAGGGCTTCAGAGCTGAGGCACAGCAAGAGCTGCTGTCTGTCATCCAGGATGAGTCTGAGAGTGTAAATTGGTGCTTCTCCTGATGAGCCACCAAAAAGACTTTGGAGATCTGTCAAGAGACTTGAAAGATTTTGAGCCAAGGTCTTGGAAGGACTTGACCTACAAACCCCCCCAAAGAAGCATGGCTACACTCATCTTGAAAGGTTATTAAAGTCGGCGACTGCCTTTCTACCATATTTCTACAGACCACAGGCTGTAGGTCTATGCTGCTAAATCAGCAGCAAGAGAATGTTTGCTTAGCTTAATTTTTTGTTTGGTTTTTGGTTTGGGTTTTGTTTGCTTTGAGTTTTAGTTTTCTTTGTTTGTGTTTGAGGTTTCGTTTATTTATTTCATTCTGGTTATTGATTTTTAGGAGCTGAAGCAGTTCTTCAAGCTGAGAAACTATTCCTATTTTTGAATATTATCGATATTTTGCTAAGACTATACATTCTATGTAATGACTGCCCCCTTTAAGCTTCTATTGAATAAAATCAATGAGTTTTTATGAATAAAAAAGTGATCTCAAAAAAAGATAGATTGTTATAGGAATATTTGATCACATTATGAACCCCAAGAAACTGTAAAACCCTGTTTGTAATAGGGTGGGATGTCTCAGTCTTTAATCTTAGAGCTTTCTGTTTACTGTAAACAAGTACTTGTGATATGGATCTGCCCTAGCACACACCTTTATTCCAAGAGTTTTTGGTACACAGGATTAAATAAAGTTAACCCTACTGTAGGGAGTTAGAATAATTAAATTAGATTTAGAAAATATCTATGGGTATCTGATAACAGTCTCTTAATTCGGGGCATGAAGATCAACGTGGCCGTAAGTGATTAGCTTATCAGTTTGTGGAAAAACAAGGTTGAAGTCAGGAAAAACAGGAAAGACTTAATGGACTGAAAAACAAGGTTGAAGTCAGGAAAAACAGGAAAGATTTAATGGACTGAAAAACGAGGTTGAAGTCAAGAAAAACAGGAAAAACTTAATGGACTTAAGAAACAAAGTATTTGGCCTGACATTGTTTTCAGCTGCTAAGTGGGCAGAGCCCAAATTAAGCTGAAACAGAGTTCCTCCTATTTAAAGACAATGTATGGAGCCCCATAGAAGAGGCTCCTGATGCTAAAGAGCTCCAAGAGTCCTGCTGAAAAAAGTGCTGACCATCATTTGATGGCCATATCTCCCTGAGGCAGAAAGAAGCTGGTGAGCAGAGAAAGCCTCAGCAAGACAGCAAAAGGCCAAGTACTAAACCCTGTGGCTCAACTTTTGCCTAGAGGGGTTTGACCTGTCTGAACAGTGGCCTAAACGAAACTGTGGCTGGCTTTAAGGACTCTGAGGTAGAGCAGCAGAGTTGCTGATGTGAAGGGGTTGGGGTCTCCCAGAGAGAAGAAAGCATCAAGCCTTATTTAAGGTAAGACTGTGATATCTAACTTGCCCTGACGAATCTACATCTGAGAGATCCAGAAAAAAGACTGCCAAGTGCTTTAAAGGGTTTACTACAGAAACTGTGTTCCTGACGACTGGGGACCTGCCCCAGAGAGTGTTTCCTTCTAAAAGGTTAGGAAAATAATTGTCAATAGGATTAGTGGTTAGGTTAAAGGGATTGTAGGAATTTGTAGGATTAATAGGAAATTGTTGGTATTTTTATAAGTGAATACTGTTAGTTAATAAATGCATAATAATAATTAAAAAGTTCGGTTACAACCTACATCAAGAGGCAGAGCAAGAAACCAACTGACAAGGATAAAATAGAAAGGAGGGACATTGAGCTGGAGTGTATTTAAGAAAGTGTGGAGAAGGAAAAAGAGATTTTTAGCTCTGGACTTTTTCCTCTAGGGTTTTCAGCTGAATAGGAACATCAGCTGGGTACTTTCTCTGCCTCTCTGAGCTAGCAGTGGTAACTCCAGCATCAGATGGCTCCTGAGTCATCACTGATAAAACCAAATGATTAGGATATTTTAGTTTTTTTTTAAAAACAACAAAAACCTCAGAGAACTACAGACTGTGGCCTTTAAAGACCTTTTATTAATTTAAGGCTTTTTGACAAAGAGGCAGGTCTGCTCCTGTCAGCACCCTGTTCTACTTTAAAGAGCATCAAAATCTTCATATATGTCAAGCTAGCCACTGTGCAATAAAATGCCCTTGCATCAACTACAGACAGACTACTGTACAAACTGCATGAAGGAAAGTTGACTGCAGAGTTTTGTAAGGACAAGGTAGGCAAGTCCTTTATAATTCCTGTTTCACAGAAAAAGTCTGTTAGACATTCTGGGCCAGAAGGCTGAAGATGATGCTCCAAAGTTAATTTTGGGGGACTATCCAGGCAGCCAAATATCTCTGTAAATCTTATACTTTTGGAAACTGCTTGCCTACACTTTCCTACATGTTTAGTTAACATTTATTCTTTCTTAAGTCTCTGATGGGGTTGAAGATTTTAGGTAGTTATAGTCTAACCATTAAATTATTTACAATAATAGAAATAGATAGTAGAATGTAAAAAGAATTAATTATTCTGTATATATTAACTAATGTTGGAAAATTAATACAGTGCCAGTTATTCCTTAATACACTGTTTTCTAAATAAACACAGAGACTAGTCAGATTTAATATAAACCTGAAGCACTGCAGTTGAGCAGAGGATTAACCCTCTAAATTGTCTTTCTGCTTCCCTGCCAACCCCACCCCCCTTAATACTTGAATCGTTCCATTTGGGCTGGTCCTCTGAGAAGGCTGCTTTTGGCCATGTGCTTCTAATTCATGCTATTCCATGGTGACCTGCATATCTCCCATCTCCTCTCCTTCCTCCTTCATCTTCCCTCATGATCCTTCTGCCACCCCAAGAGTCCAGGAACCTTAGCTCCCCCTACCTTTCTTCTGAGAAACTCAGGCTGTTGGCAACTTTATTAGGCAGTTAGGGATAAGTTGGAGAACAAAGTTACACATCACTTGGTTTGCATGAGAATCTGCTCATAAGACAGTAAAGATCTTGGAGGTGCAAGCAATTAACATTTGAATATGTAGTAAGTTTCAGATCAGCCCCAACAGTAGAATACTTTATTCAAAGGTGCCAAATACATAAAAGTAAAAGAGAAAGAGTCTTTTATTAGATGTAAGTGTAAAGTTATTGTGTAATTCAAATGCTGATTTCTGTATCCCCCTATAACTAATTGCAATACTTGATCTGAGAATCTTCTGTCTCAAATTTATGTAAACACTGCTCCCCAATTGTCCCCTGATCAGCAATTGGCTATAAACTGCTTTATTCGCATATCAGGGGAGAGAATAGAAGTAGACTTCTTGCCCTCCAGGGGAAGAGGAGTTAGGGAATTGAGCCAAGGGAGAGATCCAAAAAAGATGAAGATGGAGGATCTGGAGTAGAGAAAGCCCTAAACTTCAAGTATCTCAGTGATTTTGGCAAAGAGGGAGTCAGACCAGCATAGTTGTTCTTGGGACATCTTGTGCATGATTTTTAGCAGCAACTTTTGTCTCCTTTACCTCATTTTGGCCTATTTTGTTTATAAAAGACTAGCTCAGCAACTGGAAAAAAATGCGGGCCAAGTTAGAGAAGATTGGGAATCAAAAAATTGAAGAAAGACTGGCTAAGCTACTTAAAAAGGGTGGAAACAGAGAAGCTTGGAATCAAAAGTGAAGAAAAATGTAAAGAAAAAGGAGAACAAATAGGTTCATTCCCAGTTACTGTACCAGAGAGGAGTTTCCCTCAGGTAGAAAGAGGGGAAGGAATTGTGTCAAAGGGCAGTCAAGTCAAAGAAATGGAAAAGCAGGACTTAGTAGAAAAATTAAAACAAATCAACCTATTTTTGGAGATGAAGCCAGTATGTGAAGACAAGCTAGAGAAATTAAGACACAAACAGAACACTTTAGTATAAACCCAAATGGAGCTCAGAATAAAAGATCTGGAATCTGAATTCTCTAAAATGATAAGTCAAGTAGATTGTAATCAAATAGAAATGGAAAACTATAAGCAGCTCTACTTCGAAGTCAAAATTAGAAAATCATTGTCAAATAAACTAAGCAAAACAGATGAAAGGCTACCAGAGGTTAAGAAACTTTTCCTGGAGAGAAAACAGAACTTCACAATACAGCACCATTGACACAAGCTGTGTCATGGAGTCTTTGCCCTAGAGACATTAGTAATAAAAATTTTATTCCAAAATAAGCTATAATAGGCCAAGCTATAGCTAGGGGTCTCTGATATTAAAAAATCCCAGTGTTTTAATTGTGGGAAATATGGACTTATGAAACAAAATTGTGAGCAAGGCATATCTAAGAGCAATGGTTTTTCTTTTTTTGGCATACAAAATAATGAGTTTAATTTTTACACTTTCTGTGCTTGTATGATTACACTTTATTCATATTCTCAATGTTGCTAACTCTCCCCTCACCTCCTCCAGCCTCCCACTCACTGCTCCCTTTACCCTCTTGCTTTCATATTGTATACACATATAATATTTAGTATATATTTATATTTATAAAGTGCTTGACTCACAAACATAAGAATCTAAATTCAAATCCTCAGAACCCATGTAAAGACAAACACTCATCTGTAATCCCCAGAGACAAGAAAATTCTCAAAAGCTCACTGGTAGCTACCCTGGCAAATGCAGACTGAAAAGCAAAGAGACCCAGTCTCAAACGTGGTAGAAGGTAAAGGCTGACAGATGAAGATGTTCTGTGATGTCTAAACATTCAGTGTGACATGTGCACACCCATACCCACTCACAAACACATACATGTACATGCAGACAAATATGGTTCACACATACTCACTCACTCTCCTCATTTATTTTCTCTTGCTATGATAAAATACTATGATAAAGATCAATTTATAGGAGAAAAGGCTTATATTAGCTTACAAGACCATGGCCCCAGGTTAGGCAAGGCAAGAACATGTTTCAAGTTCACAATCAAGGGCAGAAAGAGAGATGGGAAGATGCTGAGTACTCATTATTATCCAGGACCCAAAATGTGGGAATTGTAGCCTGCACTTTAAGGCTGGGTCTGCCCATGTCAATTAAGGTGATCAACATAACTATTCACAAACATGGCCTAGGTCAATCTGATCTAGACAATGTTTTATGAAGACTCACTTTGCAGGTGATTGTGTCAAGCTGATAGCATCACTCACACACAGACTTAAGTGAATAAAATAAATTTAGATTCAGTATATGACAGAAAACATTATCTTTACGGCTGTGAGTCATTTTTTTTTAGATATACTTGTTATTGTATTTAAGTATTACATGAATTTAGAAGCATACAAAGGGCTCATAAGCTCTAAAACAAGAACCATACAGATGACATGAGTAACCCAAGTAGACAGCCATCTAGCTGCTTTGGAAGGTAAAGCTTAGGAAGCCTGTCTGTGTCTAGTTTCTCTCATTTAACACAAGATGAGTGACGTTTGACCAGTTAAGTCTACAGCATTAGAATCCAAAGCTCCTAGCAGAGTCAACAGCTTTTATGAGCTAACTGGTTTGAGAGAAAGGAAGACCTTAGAGGATTTAGAGACAGAAAAGGGCACCCAGGGGTGGGCATCAAGGAGACATAAGAGGAAAATCCAGATATCCTTGTTTCTGCTCCACTAGATTGCTGTGGGTAGCCAGCAGTGCTCAAAGACCACTAGCTTGCAGCCTGAGAATTCTGTAAAACCAAAACTTCCCAGTGTCTTTATCTGCTGCTGCCAGCTGCTTGTAAAGGCACTATTACCCAGGTAGCAGACATCTTGTTTTTATGTATGCTTGCTTTTGAAGACTGAGGTGTGTGTGTGTGTGTGTGTGTGTGTGTGTGTGTGTGTGTGTGTGCTGGCATGAGAGCACATGTTGAGGGGAGGAGAAACTTGTCTTTCGATATGCAGCCATGCCTGTATCCTGACTCTCAGTGCAATAGCTGGAATGAGTGGACACTCAGCTTCCCCTTAGTCTCGTGTGCATGCCACCCCCCTGGTTTTGAGTAGAGTATGACAAGATCATAGGTGTCCATGTGGTGACTAACATGAGTATTATTTAGAAATGTGTGTGTGTTAAAAATTAATTTCGTGTTTTGTTTGTGAGTCCTGTGCCTTTCTTTCTTTTTTTTTTAAGTACTTTATTTTTTTTTCAAGTTACATCTCAGTTGCAAACCCTTCCCTATTCCCCCTTCCTGTCCCACCCTTCCACCCTCTTCCCCCCCCAACAGCTTCTCTTTTCATTCCAACAAATTGTTCTTTCTCTTTTTTTTTTGTTTTTCGAGACAGGGTTTCTCTGTGTAGCCCTGGCTGTCCTGGACTCACTTTGTAGACCAGGATGGCCTCGAACTCACAAAGATCCGCCTGCCTCTGCCTCCCAAGTGCTGGGATTAAAGGCGTGCGCCACCACCGCCCGGCTCTGTTCTTTCTCTTATAATAGTAAATTCTATACAAAACAGCAGAATTAAATATGCCACATTTATGAGAGTTAAATGGCCCAGTATACCTTCCCAATGTCCAGATCATACATATTTGGCCCCTGACTTTAACCTTCTACCTTCTAACCATCTCCATGAGTTTAAAGTTCTATAACTGACTTAGTTTTCATACTAACTTGCATCACTATTATAACCATCTTCTTAGATCTAGAATGCCCTCTTGATTCCTAAACAACTCAAAATTTAGCTATGAGACTCAAGCTGTCTATTCTTCAACCACCTCAGAGAGCTGAGAAGGATAAATATATCTGATTATATAGGAAGTGCAGGGCCTGCAGCTTCCAATACTAAGAAATGACAAACCAGTGACTACCTGGACAGTTCCCATTTTCTCTCCATACATTCCAGCATCAGTCTTCAGCCTTTTGGTCCTGTTTCTCTGACAGACATTTATTGTAGAGCAGGGATTGTGAAGGACTAACCTACCCTGTCTTGGCATAGCTAGGCTGTCGACTTCCCTGCTACCAAGTTTTGTCCTTTTTGGACAGCAGTCTGTCTGCAGTTGAAGCAAGGAGTTTTTACATGCCAAGAGATAGGCTTGCCACTAATTCCACCATCTCACACTGGTTTTTCTAAATATAAACCAGAAAGAAGACCCAGGCTTCCAGGAATGTGCATGAAATGTAGCAAGGGTTGTCATTGGAGGAATGAGTGCATGTCCAAGAGCAGTATCAAAGACAATTTCTTACTCAGGAGGCAGAATAAAGATCCTGCTAGCCAGAAAAGGGAGAAAAATAATGAATATAAAAAAGAGCTGAAGAGTGCCTTTAAAATGAGAAAAAAAGTACTCAAATGAACAAGAAAATGGAGAGTTTAGTTTTTCTGGAAATTTAAATACTAGTCAATCTGAAACATATAATGAGATTAATATACTAAGACACAAGGTTGATTCTGCCACAGCAATGTGTTGTTTAGCTGTGAATGCCTGGAAATGAAAACCAGTCTCAGAAACTCTCAGTTGAGACAGTTGCCAGGAGAAATGCAAAATGCACAAGAGCAGAGAGAAAACTTGGGCACTGACCCAAAAAGGGCAAAGAGCCTAATTGGCCACTGCCTTCCCTGCCAGCAAGAAAATCCTGGACAAGAAATGTTCAGTACCTAATTTTGGTCTGCAGTACCCAGCCATCCACAATGCAGAGCAACAACAGGGCTATGAGCAGGTCTCTAAGACAAACTATAGACCCAATGCCCACCACCCCCCAAAACTGTCAGTGCAATCCCTGAGCAGCACACTGCAAAAGCTTTAAGTGACTGCCAGAGCTGTCAGTGCCCCCTTTCACACCCCAACCTGTGCCAGTGGAGCAGTCAAAATAGCGGCTCCTGGGGCCATTTCTGTCCAAATGGCATGTGCCGGCTCAGGAGCTGTCCTGCCTCAGCTGTTGTTGACTTGGAAGCTGTCCATGGTGATGACCTTTCTTGCCTCAGCCTATTGTCATAGGAGCTGTCCACAAAGGTAGCACCCCCTCTCCAGTCTTTGTCAGCTATTCATGCTGCAGGGAAAGGGTTCCCTGCCATTGATTCCATTTGTAATCTTGGTAAACTTCATAAACTTTATAAACCTGTTAGGATCTGGAATGCACCAAGGAAGACACCCAAACTCAGATAGATAGCATGCAAAAGCAATGAATGTTTATTTTCTGCAGATATCCAGCATGTGGGGATCACCAACTAGGCAGATTGGTGACCCCGAGATGAGCTCTCAGGCTCTTTTGAAAGGATTTAAGGGAATTTCACAGTGGGTTAGGTAATCTTCAACATGATTGGAGCATTCAAACTGAAAAGCGAGGGCAACCTTTTTTGAAAAAGCAATGGTGCCTTTGGTCTAGTTAGTCAACAATCATGAGTTGATCATAAGACAGAGGGGCAACCATGAGTTGATCATAAAATAGGGGAGCAGTCATGAGCTGATCATAAAACAGGGAGGGTTTTTAAACCGGCAATTAGCAGCTAAGTAACTCTAAACAATCTTATCTTTCTCAAGCCACATGGCTAAACTGTCTCTGGTCATTCCTTTGTTTCTCTAGTAAATACTGAGCCCATTTCTGGGAATGGGAACTGTTAGGTTCTTAATTAGGGATCCCTCCAGGGCCCTTCAAACCCTCAAGGTGGGAAAGTGGCCAGACCCCTGCCTGAGGAACCAGCCCTTCACCTAGACCTCTCAGTCACAACATTTCCAGCCTCTGTAACTGTCACAAAAGTTATCTCTAGCCCCTTAGTAGGATCCATCCCAGATTATGCTAATTTCAGATGAAAAGTCTGGGCAAAACCCCACGAATCTCTTAACATGAGAACCCATCAATCCCTGAGCTTCCCACAGAAGCCCACCAATCCCTGAGCAGGAGAACCCACCAATCCTAGAACAGGAAAGCCCACCAATCCCTGAGCTCTCCAAGCTCAGGACTTGAACGTCCACCAATCCTCACTCTGGAAATCCCTGCCCTAGAAAGCTCCACTCCCAAGAAATCCTATATAAGCCCTGTACTGTGTTCAATTCCCTGCTGACCTCTCCTGGGAGCAAGGAAAGCCACCCTGGATTCATCCCTCCACATCCCAGACACTCGAGTAAATCTCTTTTATGAGATTTACTGACTGCTGAGACTCTTTCATCAGAAGAAGCAATGAAGAGAAGAAGCAAAGAAGGAACTGGGCGTAGGCTTCTGGACTCTACAGCTCAGCTGGAGTTGGGGAAACCCTCCCCTGTGAGCTGCAACATCTCTGCTGAGGAGGCCTCTTCTCAGAGCTGTACAGTTCCTGGGTTCCTGTCCCTCAGGATGCCCTTCCACTGGGATACTGTCCCACCTAAGAGTTGTGTGATTCCTGGGTTCATGAATCCCAGGATACCGTCCTCAGAGCTGTGACACTTTCATTGAAGATACCTTTTCCCCTCAGAGCTATGTGGTTCCTGGGCTCATGAGTCACAGGATACCTTACCACCCAAGCAGGCCTAACACCAACACAAACTATACTCAATACTGCATCCTGCATACCCATGTTGGGGCTGCAAGCAAAAGGTTCACAGAGCTGAGAGAGGAGATTAAAAGACTTCAGTGAGGAACTCCAGAACAAAAGATGCTAGAAGATAAAACAGTCCAGGAGTATAAAAAGTTCAAGAAGCAGTGCCGAAGTTACAGGAAAGAGAATGCTCCTGAGAGATCAACAGAAAGATCAAATCCGACACCTGAGAACCCTGGAAAAGACATTGAAAAGATGGAGAAACAACATCAAAACTGCATGATTACTATCTAAAACAAATGGGGGAAAATATAGTAGGAAATATTTTTTCCTTTATTTTTTATTTCTTCAAGTTACATCTCAATCGCGGTCCCCTCCCTGTTCCCCCTCCAGTCCCACTCACCCACGCTCAACCCCCATCCTCTTCCCTTTTTTTTTCTTTTAAATTTAAGGTATATCTTATCTCCCCCTACAGTTTCCCCTTTCAGTCCAACAAATGGCTCTTTCTCTTATAATAATAAATACAATACAAAACAACAGAGGTAATTAATCCACAGTTATGAGGGTTATATGGCTTAGCGTACATTCCCAATGTCCAGTCCATATGTATTTGGTACTTGACTTTAACATTCCACTATCTAACCATCTCCATGAGTTTAAAGTTCTATATCTGACTCAACATTCATACTAACTTGCAACACAATTTTAAAAGTATCTTCTTAGATCTATAACACTGTCTTGACTCCTAAACAACTCAAAATTTAATTATGAGACTCTAGCTATCTGTTCTTCAACCACCTCAGAGACCTGAGAGGGATAAATATACCTGATTTTATAGGAAGTACAGGGCCTGCAGCTTCCCAAACTAAGAAATGACATACCAGTGGCTGCCTGGACAGTTCCCATTTTCTCTCCATACATTACAGCATCGATTTTCAGTCGTTTGGCCCCGTTTCTCTGACAGACATTGATTGTAGAGCAGGGGTAATGAAGGACTTACCTACCCTGTCTTGGCAGAGCTAGGCTGTCAACTTACATGCTTCCAGGTTTTGTCCTTTTTGGACAGCATTCTGTCTACAGTTGGAGCAAGGGGCTTTTCCTACCAAGAGATAGGCTTGCGACTAATTCAATCATCTCCCACTGGAGATTCTTCAATGCTCATCTTCTACTTGGAGGAGAATAGGGGGTGCTGTCAGGAGTTGATATGTCTTGATACAAAAAAAATCTAAAGTTACGAAAACATTTTTGAATGCCATATTCTGCAGATCTCTTGAGGTTTTTGAAGAGGCCCTATCTATCTCTTATATTAGGGTAAGCAGATGTTGCTTGTCTCTTATCAGGTTTATTTCTAATTAGCTTAGAAAGTAACTATAATAGGCTGTCATAGTACCTAACAGAATGACTGGCTTGCATACCCATTAGTTTGCATTTCTTAATTATCCTAAACAATTTATGACAATTAGTAGTAAAAGGCCAAAACATCCCATTTCATTTCTTTTCTTTACCTCCTAACCCTTCCATCCCATTTCTCTGGGGTAAGGTGTTCTTATATAACAGTCCCTCATCTCAGTTGAGAGGTTGTATGAGGGCCAAGAGCCTCCTCATTCATTGGGGGTCTACGAAGCAGTACCATCAGTGAAAAGTGTCTCGTTGCCCAGGAGAGAGAACTACTAAGCAAACAAACCAATAAGCAGACAATAGATAAAAAAGACTAAAAAATAGAAAAAAATATAACCTATATATATAAAATAAATAAAAATTAAAAATAAGAAGTCTATGTCCAAGTTCCCTTTGGTGTGTTAGTTGTAGTATCGATACCTTCTACTATATAGCTAAAATCCTATTATAAGTGAATAGATGCCATATGCGTCCTTCTGAGTCTGGGTTAGCTCACTCAAGATGAACTTTTCTAGTTCCATCCATTTGGCTGCAAATTGCATAATTTCATTGTTCCTGATAGCTGAATAATATTCCATTGTGTAGATGTACCACAGTTTTTTAACCCATTCTTTGGTTGAGGGACATCTGGGTTGTTTCCAGTTTCTAGCTATTACAAATAAGGCTGCTATAAACATAGATGAGGAAACTTCCTTATGATCCCGTGAAGAGGCATTTAGGTGTATACCCAGAAGTGGTATGGCTGGGTCCTGAGGTAGAGCTATTCCAAGTTTTCTAAGATATCGCCAGACTGACCTCCATAGTGGTTGCACAAGCCTGCGTTCCCACCAGCAATGGAGTAGGGTACCCCTTTCTCCACACCCTTGCCAGCATGTGCTGTCATTTGAGTTTTTGATCTTAGCCATTCTGACAGGTGTGAGATGGAATCTCAGAATCATCTTGAGTTGCATTTCTCTGATGATTAAGGATGTTGAGCATTTCTTCAAGTGTCTCTCAGCCATTAGGGATTCCTCCTTTGTGAATTCTCTATTTAGCTCTGTCCCCCATTTTTTGATTGGATTATTTGGTTTCGTGGCATTTAATTTCTTGAGTTCTTTGTAGATTTTGGATATTAGCACTCTGTCAGATGTGGGGTTGGTGAAGATTTTCTCCCAGTCTGTAGGATGCCGTTTTGTTCTAATGACAGTGTCTTTTGCCTTACAGAAGCTTTTCAGTTTCATGAGGTCCCATTTATTGATTGTTGATCTCAAGTCCTGAGCTGTTGGTGTTCTGTTCAGGAAGTTGTCCCCTATGCCAATTAGTTCGAGGGTTTCTCCCACTTTTTCTTCTAGTAGATTTAGTGTGACCGGCCTTATGTTAAGGTCTTTGATCCATTTGGACTTAAGTTTTGTACAAGGTGATAAGTAAGGGTCTAAGTTCATTCTTTTACAGTGGACATCCAGTTGGACCAGCACCATTTGTTGAAGATGCTGTCCTTCTTCCAATGTGCCGTTTTGGTTTCTTTGTCAAAAATTAGGTGGCCATAAGTGTGTGGGTCTATTTCTGGATCTTCAATTCATTTCCATTGATCTGTTTCTATACAAATACCATGCGTTTTTACAACTATAGCTCTGTAGTACAGCTTGAAATCTGGGATGGTGATACCTCCAGATGTTTTTTATTGTACAGGATTGATTTAGCTAATCTGGGCTTTTTTGTTGTTCCATATGAAATTGAGACTAGCTCTTTCCAAGTCTATAAAAATTGTGTTTGTATTTTGATAGGAATTGCATTGAATCTATATATTGCTTTTGTAGGATGGCCATTTTTATTATGTTGATCCTACCTATCCATGACCTGGGAGATCTTTCCATCTTCTAAAGGCCTCTTCCATTTCTTTCTTCAAGGGCTTGAAGTTCTTGTTGTATAGGTCCTTTACTTGCTTGGTTAGAGTTACCCCCAGGTATTTTATGTTGTTTGTGGCTATTGTGAAGGGGGTTGTTTCCCTTATTTCTTTCTTAGCCCATTTGTTTGTTGTATAAAGAAAGGCTTCTGATTTTTTTTGAATTAATTTTGTATCCAGCCACTTTGCTGAAGGTGTTTATCAGCTGTAAGAGTTCTCTGGTGGAATTTTTGGGGTCGCTTATGTATACTATCATATCATCTGCAAATAGGGATAATTTGACTTCTTCGTTTCCGATGTTTATCCCCTTGATGTCCTTTAGTTGTCTTATTGCTCTTGCAAGAACTTCAAGTACTATATTGAAGAGATATGGTGAAAGTGGACATCCTTGTCTTGTCCCTGAGTTTAGAGGAAATGCTTCATGTTTCTCTCTATTTATTTTGATGTTGGCCACTGGCCTGCTGTATATAGCCTTTATTATTTCTAGGTACGGTCCTTGTATGCCCTTTCTCTCCAGAACTTTTAGCATGAAGGGGTGTTGGATTTTGTCAAATGCTTTTTCTGCATCTAGTGAGATTATCATGTGGTTTTTTCTTTCATCTTGTTTATATGATGAATTACGTTGATAGACTTTCGTATGTTGAACCATCCCTGCATTCCTGGGATGAAGCCTACTTGATCATGGTGTATGATACTTTTGATGTGTTCTTGAATTCCGTTTGCTAGTATTTTATTAAGTATTTTTGCATCTATGTTCATGAGGGAGATTGGTCTGAAGTTCTCTTTCTTTGTTGGGTTTTTGTGTGGTTTAGGAATCAGAATGACAGTGGCCTCATAGAATGAGTTTGGCAGTGATCTTTCAGATTCTATTTTGTGAAAGAGTTTGAAAAGTATTGGTGTTAGCTCCTCTTTGAAGGTCTGGTAGAATTCCATGCTAAAGCCATCTGGCCCTGGGCTTTTTTTGGTTGGGAGATTTTTAATGACTGTTTCTATTTCCTTAGGGGTTATAGGGCTGTTTAATCTGTTTATCTGATCTTGATTTAGCTTCAGGAGGTGGAATCTATCAAGGAAATTGTCCATTTCACTTAAGTTTTCAAATTTGGTGGACTATAGATTTTTAAAGTAGGATCCAAATATTCTATGGATTTCCTCAATGTCTGTTGTTATTTCTCCCTTTTCATTTCTGATTTTGTTGATGTGTGTTTTCTCCCTCTGTTAATTTGGCTTAGGGTCTGTCTATTTTGTTGATTTTCTCAAAGAACCAACTCTTGATTTCATTGATTCTTTGTATAGTTCTTTTTGTTTCTAAGTTGTTGATTTCAGCCCTAAGTTTGATGATCTCCTGCCTTCTGCTCCTCTTGGGAGTGTTTGCTTCTTTTTTTCCAATTCACCCAGTTTAGCTGTTAATTCGCTAATATGAGCTGTCACAATTTTCTTTTTGAAGGCACTTAGTGCTATGAACTTTCCTCGTAGCACAGCTTTCATTGTGTCCCATAGGTTTGGGTATGTTGTGTCTTCATTTTCGTTGGATTTTAAGAAGTCCTTGATTTCCTTCTTAATTTTTTCCCTGACCCAGTTGTCCTCTAGTAAAGAGTTGTTCAATTTCCATGTGAGTGCAGACTTTCTGTTGATTCTTTTGTTATTGAAGTCCAGCTTTATTCCATGGTGGTCTGATAAGATACAAGGGGTTATTTCAATTTTCTTGTATCTGTTGAGGCTATCTTTGTGTCCAACTATATGGTCGATTTTGGAGAAGGTTACGTAAGGTGCTGAGAAGAAGGTGTATTCTTTCGTGTTTGGGTGAAATGTTCTGTAGATATCTGTTAGGTCCATTTGGTTCATGATCTCTGTTAGACTCATTATTTCTCTGTTTGGCTTCTGTCTTGATGATCTGTCCATAGTTGTGAGTGGGGTGTTGAAGTCTCCCACTACTAAAGTGTTTGGATCGATGTGTGATTTAAGTTTTAGAAGCGTTTCTTTTATAAATGTATGTGCCTTTGTATTTGGAGCATAGATGTTCAATATTGAGATGTCCTCTTGATGAATATTACCTTTAGCGATTATGTAATGCCCTTCTCTGTCTTTTTTTATTAACTTCAATTGGAAGTCTATTTTGTTTGATATTAGGATGGCTACTCCAGCTTGTTTCCTGGGACCATTTGCTTGGAAAACCTTTTCCCAGCCCTTTACTCTATCTTCAATAGTGAGATGTATTTCTTGTATGCACCAAAAAGATGTGTCTTGTTTACAGATCCAGTCTGTAAGTCTGTGTCTTTTTATTGGTGAGTTGAGTCCATTGATGTTGATGGATATTAGTGATCAGGGATTGTTATTTCCCATTATTTTGGTATAGATGGTCATCTTGTGCTTGTTTTTGTTTAGTTGCTGTGGAGATTTCTATTTCCTCTGTTTTCTTGGGTGTAGTTATCTTCTCTGTGTTGGAATTTTCCTTCTAGGATCTTCTGTAGGGCTGGGTTTGTGGGTAGATATTGTTTAAATTTGATTTTGTCATAGAATATCTTGTTTTCTCCATCTATGTTGATAGAGAGTTTTGCTGGGTATAGTAGTCTGGATGGGCACCTATGTTCTCTCAGGGCTTGTAGGACATCTGTCCAGGCCCTTCTAGCTTTTAAAGTTTCTGAGGAGAAGTCAGGTGTGATTCTGATGGGTCTGCCATTGTATGTGACTTGGCCTTTTTCTCTTACAGCTTTTAATATCCTTTCTTTGGTCTCTACATTTGGAGTTTCAATTATTATGTGGCAAGAGGAGTTTCTTTTCTGATCTAATCTGTTTGGTGTTCTGTAAGCCTGTTGAATTTTTATTGGCATCTCTTTCTTTAGGTTTGGGAAGTTTTCTTCTATGACTTTGTTGAAGATATTTCCTGGACCCTGGAGTCGGGAGTCTTCTCTTTCCTCTATGCCTATAATTCTTAGGTTTCATCTTTTCATTGAGTCCTTGATTTCTTGGATGTTGTGGGTGAGAGATTTTTTAGCTTTCTCATTTCCTTTGCATGTTGTACTGATTTCTTTCATCGAATCTTCCATGCCTGAGAATCCTGTCTTCCATCTCTTTAATCCTATTTTTGGTACTCATATCCATAGTTCTTGTTCTCTTCCTTTGATTCTCCAATTCAAATTTTAACATTGACTGTGTTTTCTTTATTGTTTCCATTTCCATTTTCATGTCTTTAATGGTTTTATTCGTTTTGTATATTTCCTGCTCCAATTTGCTTGTTTTGCCTGGAAGTCTTCTATTGCCCTCTTTTTTTCCTATTCAATTTTAGCCACCTTGCTTTGGAGTTCTCTAATGGTACTATCCATCGCTTTCCTTTGTGCAATTGTGGCTTCTTTGAATTCCTTCATAGATTTAAGTTCTTCTTGAAGGGACTCTATCACTTTCCATAATGTAGAATTGTCATCGTTTTCATGTGTTTCAGCTGTGGTGAGGTGGTCCGGGCTAGATAAAATAGCATTGCTTTCTTTTGTTGGAGTCATTCTGCCCTGATTTTTATTTTTTATTTTTTGGTCTGGGGCCTTTGGCCATTTGGAATTTTTTAGCTGTCTGCTCTTGTTTTCTTCTGGTCCAAAGGGAGCGCTTTGGTGTAGCAGTCGAATTGCCTGATTCCACCCCTGTAAGGTGAGTCATTCATCCTCGCCTCCTAAGTGGAGACCGAACTAATCCAGGAGGGTGGAGCTGTATACAGGTAAGCTCTTGTTCCCCGCCGAAAAGGCCAGTACTAGCAAAAAAGTCCAATAATAATTGTAAATACCACACAGTTTGCCCAGGGTTGGATCCTGTGGTGGATAAATCTGCCTTCACCTTCTGTATCCTTGCCACTCCCACGGCCCCAAGTATGTGTACACGAAGCCAGGTCTGGACACAGGCAAGTTACTTCACAGTTGACCAAGTTCCCGTATACTGCAGTGGATCACAATCTGCATCCGGACGGGTACTCTGCAGCTGAGCTGTGCGCACTTTCACGGGTCTGCAACCCTTCACCAGATAGCCTGATCACCTGTGCAGGGCCTGGGGTGGCCCAGCAGGCTGGAGAGTATCCCTGTTTGGGGTCCGAATCTGCCCACTGGGTATTAGAGTGTATCTTACCCGGCATGTCTCTCCTGGTGGAGGGTCCCGATTCCTGGATGCAGCGACTTCCATGCGTGTCTGAGAGTGAGAGGGAGCATCCTGCCCAGGGACTTTTAATGGTCCCTGGGTAGTTGGGTGAGACCCAGGGGGGTCGAGTCCCTCAGATTTGTTTGTACAGCGTCTTATAACACTTGCCATTTTGTGACTGTTTTCCCTGAGATTAAAATGCGTCCGCGCGGGCTGCCGCCATCTTGGATCCTGACATCCTTGAATCTTAATTGTATTAATTTCCATCTTCTTCCTCTTTTTGTCAGATTAGCTAAGAGTTTGTGTGTCTTATTAACCTTTTCAAAGAACTCTCTTTGATTGATTCTGTATATTCTTTAACTCTCAATTTTTCTTTAATCTTCATTATTTCTTGCTGTCTACTGAGTTTGGTGTTAGCAGCTTGTTTTTCAAGAGGCTTAAAATGCATCATTAGGTTATTTGATATCTCTCATGTTTTTAATTATAAACACTTACCACCATAAACTTGCCTCTTAGTACTATCTTGACTATATCCTAGAGGTTCTTATAGGATAAGTTTTATTTTCATTTGTCTCTAGAACTTCTTAAAATTTCCTTCTGATTTCTTTGTTGACCCATTGTTTGTTAAGAAATGTATTGTACAAGTTCCTAGTGTTTTGGGGGTTTCTGTAGTTTTTCTTCTTGATTTCTAGTTTTGTTGCATTATAGTCTGATAGGACACAGGAATTATCTCAATTTTTTCATATCTTTTGATGCTTGTCTTAGGTCATATAATTTGATTGATTTTGTAGGCAGTTTCATATGTTGTTGAGAAAATGTATATTCCCAATCTGTTTGGTGGAAAATTCTGTATGTATGCTAAGTCCAGTTCATCCGCAGACTAGTTTAGCTCTGGAATTTCTTCACTTACTTTTAGTTTGGAAGACCTGCCTAAATTTGTTTGTAATAATGAAGTCCTCTACCCACCATTATTGGGAAAGGACTGTGGTCTTTCATGGCTTTTACTGTTTTATGAAATAAGGGTACAGAAAGATTTACAATTGTTATAGCTTCCTAATGAGTTATTATTCTTTTTAATATACAGTGCCTATTTTTATCTCTTCTAATTATTTTTAGTCTGAAGTTTACTTTGTCCAATATAAGGATAGCTACACCAGTCTGTTACATTTGCATTTTTGGTAGTTTGTTTTACAACCTTTGATATTACATGTTATTAGTGTCTTTGTTGGCTAAGTGCATTTCTTGAAGATACATATAGTTGGTTGTTTTTAAATCTTATTTGTTAGTCTATATCTTTTTTTTTAAAGATTTATTTTATTTATTTTATGCATATGTGTGCTCTATCTGCATGTACACCTGCATTCCAGAAGAGGGCACCAGATCACATTGTGGATGGTTGTGAGCCACCATGTGGTTGCTGGGAATTGAACTGAGAACCTTTGGAAGAGCACTAGGCAGTGCTCTTAACCGCTGAGCCATCTCTCCAGCCCCGTTAGTCTATATCTTTTTGTGATGTATTGAGGCTATATATATTTAAGGATATTATGCAAAGGGGTTGGCTGCTTCCTATAAACTTGCATCTTAGGGTTACTATTAGTGTAATAATCCCAGAAATTTATAAAATAGAGCTTTTTGTCATTTTCCTTCCTTCCTCCCTTTCTTCCTTCCTCTCTTTCTTTCTTTCTTGCATCCCAACCTCAGTTTTCCCTTCCTCCTCTCCTCCCAGTCCCTCCCCATAACTCAACTCCCCCCATTCACTCCTCCTCCATTTCTCTTCAGAAAAAAAGCAGGCCACCCATAGATATCAACCACCCATGGCATATCAAGTTTACAATAACACTAGGCACCTCCTCTCCTATTAAGGCTAGACAAGGCAACCTAGTATGAGGAATTGGTCTCAAAGGCAGGAAACAGAGTCAGAGACAGCTCCTGCTTCCACTGTTAGGAGTCCCATGTGAAGACTAAATTACACAACCTTAACATATGTGCACAGTGGGTAGGTCAGTCCCATGCAGTCTCTGTGGCTGGCAGTTCAGTCCTTGGGCTCACAGGGGCTCATAAAATAAAGTTTTAATTGGGGGATTGCCTACAGTTTCAGAAGGTTACTCCATGAACATCCTGGTGGGGAACATGGTGGCAGGTGGGCAATCATGGCACTGGAGCAGTACCTGAGAGTTCACATCTGGCTGCAAGCAGAGAAAGACAGACTGAGCCTGGTGTGACCTTTTGAAGCCCTCCCCCAGTGACATTTCTCCTCTAACAAAGCCTTAGCTACTCCAACAGGGCCACACTTTCTAACCCTTCTCAAACACTTCAACTAACTAGAAACCATACATTTGAATATATGAGCCTATAGGGATCATTCTCCTTCAAATCACCACAAGTTGTAGGTCATGTGCTATGTTAGAGGATTGTTGGTTTTTATTTTCTGGCTTCCATATTACTTTCAAAGGCTTGCTGAGTTGCTGTGTTGGACATGGTTGTTTCTACCCTAAGTAAAGTTTGTCTGTCTGTAGTTAAGCAATCTTTAATTCCCTCTCCCAAACCCAAGAATATTCCACTAAAAACTTTCTGCAGTGCTGGCTTGCTATAAATGTCCTTGATTTGTGTTTGTCTTAAAATATCCTTTATTTCCCCATCAATGTTGTAAGACAGCTTTGGGTTTTTTTATTTATTTTTTATTTCTTCAAGTTACATCTCCATCACAATCCCCTCCCTTTTCCCCCCTCCAGCTCCACCCTCCCACCCTCTTCCCCCTCAACCCACCCACCCCCTCCTTTTTTTAAGTTTAAGATATATCTTTTCACCCCAGCAGTTCCCCCTTTCAGTCCAACAAATGGCTCTTTCTCTTATAACAATAAATACAATTCAAAACAACAGAAATAATTAGACCACAATTATGAGAGTTATATGGCTTAGCATACATTACCAATGTCCAGTCCATATGTATTTGGCACCTGACTTTAACATTCTACTATGTAACCATCTCCATGAGTTTAAAGTTCTATATCCAACTCAGCTTCCATCCTAACTTGCATCACAATTTTAAAAACATCTTCTTAGATCCAGAACACCCTCTTAATTCCTAAACATCTCAAAATTTAACTATGAGACTCTAGCTCTCTAGCTATCTATTCTTCAACCACTTCAGAGACCTGAGAGGGATAAATATATCTGGTTATACAGGTAGTGCAGGGCCAGAAGCTTCCAAAACTAAGAAATGACATACCAGTGGCTGCCTGGACAGTTCCCAATTTCTCTCCATACATTACAGCATCAATCTTCAGCCGTTTGGCCCTGTTTCTCTGACAATGATTGTAAAGCAGGAATTATGAAGGACTTGCCTACCCTGTCTTGGCAGAGCTAGGCTGTCAACTTACCTGCTTCCAAGTTTTGACCTTTTTGGACAGCAGTCTGTCTATAGTTGAAGTAAGGGGTTTTTCTTGCCAAGAGATAGGCTTGCCACTAATTTAACCATCTCCAATTGGAGATTCTTCGATGCTCATCTTCTACTTGGAGTAGAATAGGGAGTGCTGTCAGGAGCTGACATGTCTCGATATCAAAAAAATCTTAAGTTAAGAAAACATCTTTGAATGCCATATTCTGCAGATCTCTTGAGGTTTTTGAAAACAACCTATCTATCTCTTATATTTGGATAAGCAAATGTTGCTTGTTTCTTAGTAACTTGATTTCTGATTAGCCTAGAAAATAACTATGATAGACTGTCCTAGTACCTAACAAAATGATATGCTTGAATGACTATTAGTTTTCATTTCTTAATTATCCTAAACAGTTTATGACAGTTGGTAGCAAAAGTCAGCTTTGTAAGGTATAACATTCTTGGGTCACTTTCAGGACTGTTGTTTACTTTCAAGGCTTGAAATTTCATTTCATGCTCTTCTGGCCAGAAAATAAATACCAACAATCCTTTAACATAGCACATGACCTACAGGTTGTGGTGATATGCTTGATAAATAAAAAATTTACTGTTACATTCTATGAACTTGCTGGAGGTAGGATACCAAACTTCAGACCTAACAATGCCTCGCTATTTTCAGTGGGCTGTGGTTAGATCCATGACGTGAAAGTAACCCGTGGAACCATAGCAGTATAGATAGACCCCAGTACCTGCAGTGACCTTTAGCATCTCAGACAGCAGAACCCCACACCTGTATTGACCTCATATACTACTGGAACTGAAACTCCAATCTCTCAGGGGACCCTCAGCATACTGGAGCTGAAGCTCACATGCTTTCTTGACCCCTAAGGCCACTGGATTTCTCTCTGTTTCCACAAAACCTGGAGGCCTGGTCTCCTGGAGCTCTCTGGTCCTGCAAAAGCCAAGATGCCTGATTGCCCAGTATACTCCAACCTCTGAGTCTTAATGAACATGTAGCACAAATGGCAAATTCAACCCTCCCTGGGGTTGAAAACGTATGTTACTATATCTGGCTAAATTAGTTGCTGTACATTCATTTTGTTTGTATGAGAGTTTTTTTTTTTTTTTTTTTTTTGGTTTTTCGAGACAGGGTTTCTCTGTGTAGCTCTGGCTGTCCTGTACTCACTTTGTAGACCAGGCTGGCCTTGAACTCACAAAGATTCGCCTGCCTCTGCCTCCCAAGTGCTGGGATTAAAGGCGTGCGTGTATGAGAGTTTTATTTCAAAGTTTTCCTATGTTTCTTTCATTGAATCCCTTACAATGATGATTTTTTTTCAAATATGAAATGGTGGCACTTTGCTTAATTTTGCTTTATTCTACACATCCTCAGACTACTCACTTGCAAATATCCGTGGATCTCAACTGATGTTTAATAATGCTTTCCTAGGAGTTTTCCCATGTGTGACTTTTCTTATTTAGAAAGAACATTTCATACAAAGCTTTCTACCATCTGAAATGTAGAGGTATCTATCTCACAGGTATATATGTTCACTGAGGAGTAAAGTTTGATTTATGATAGAAGAGTTTCATAATTTCTTTACACTCATCAGTGTCTTCATCTTCAGGCACTCTGGTGTTAGGTGAGTACTGATTATGCTAAACTTTTATATTTTCCTTACATTCTTGGTCTTCCTCCTCTATGAACACTGTCATGATGAATAAGGTGTGATATAACAACACATTCTTACATTCTTTGAATTTGTAAAGCTTTTTACCTGCATGAAATCTCTGATTGTAAGCTGTGACTTACACTAGAAAATTTCTTCTGCATTCTGTGCATAGCTTCTCCCCTGTACATGTTCTCTATGGCTTGCATAAACTATATTGTATTCTTTACAGTCATTTTTCTCACTTCTGTGATTAGTCCTCTGATGTTTACTAACATTTGACTACTAGAAGAAAGCTCTCCCACATTCTTTACATTCATAACACTTCTTATCTGTATGAATTATCTTATGCACAGTGAGTTGTGACTTCTAAAACCTTTTTTTCACATTCTCTACTTTCGTAGGGTTTCTCTCGTATAAGTTCTTTGGTGTTGAGTGAGTGGTTTCCTGTAGCAGAAATATTTCATATGTTCTATACATTCATAGGGCTTCTCATTTGCATGAGTTTTCTGATGTAGAGTAAGTCTAGGCTACTAGTGGAAAGCTTCTCCCCATTTTTTCCCATTCAAAGAGTTTTCCACATGTATGGATTCTCTGATGTTGAGTGAAGTGTGTCTTATTATAGAAAGTGTCCCATATTCTTTACATTCAGAAAAATTTCTCACCTTTATGGTTCTTTAATGGGGAAAAATGATAACTTGAATAGGAAGTTTTCCCACATTCTTTACATTCAAATGCTTTCTCATTTGCACGAGTTCTCTGATGTTGTGTGAGGTGTGATTTAGTCAAGGAAGCTTTCCCACATTCTATATGTTCACTCAGCTTCTTACCTGTATGAATTTTCTTATACAGAGTGAGATTTCTCCCATGTATGTTGGTATGTCAAGTGTTTGGATTGTTTAGGTTTTTCCCCCCAATTTTTAAAGTTATTTATTTTATTTATTATTTTTATTTTAATTTATTTTTATAATTTTTATTTATTTTATTTCATGAGCATTAGTGTTTACCTGCATGTGTGAGGATGTCAGATTCTCTGGAACTGGAGTTACAGACAATTGTGAGCTTCCATGTGGATGCTGGGAATTGAGCTCTAGTCTTCTGAAAGAACACCAGTGCTCTTAAGTACTAAACCATCTCTCTAGCTCTCCTTTAGATCTTGTTTATGCAGCCATAGTGTAGAGACCTTCTGGGAGTAGCTGCCCTGTCAGAGCTAGAAGGTAAAATTATACAGAAGACTTCCTGGTTATCTGCCTCTTACATGCTTTCTACCAGCTCTTTCTTCCTTGATGTTTCCTGAGCGTTGGGCACAGGAGTTGTGCCACGGATGTATCAGTTGTGCCAGGGAACCCCATCGATGCTTAGTTCTCTGAATTTTAACTGGTTTTGGATTTCTGTAATAGTCTTCTGAAACAAAAAGAAGTTTCTTTAGTGAGAGCTGAGACTGCACTTACTTGCAGGTATAAGGATAAGTATTTAGGATGCAATTAGGAATTATACTGGTTGAGTAAAGTGGTGGTAGTAGGATTTCTTACAAACTCCATGTCTTCACTATCTGCATGCATTTGGCTAGGTTAATGTTGTCTTCAACACTAAGGTTGATACAACTTCTTGGGTTGTTTTCTTGAATCTTTTTTTCTGCATTATTTACATATTCTGGATGTTAATCCTCTGTCATATGTATAGGAACCAAAGATTTTCTCCCACTCTGTGAGATTCCTCTTCACTTAATTTATTTCTTTAGCTGTACAAGAGCTTTTTAGTTTTATGAGATTCCCATTTGTCAATCAGTGGCCTCAATTCCTGAGCAAATTGGGTTCTATTCAGAAAGTCCTTTCCTATACCTATATCATGGTGGGTACTGTCTAGGTTTTCTTCTGGCAGTTTCAGGGTTTCAAGTTTCATGTTTAGATCTTTGATGTATTTGGAGTTGGTTTTTGTGCAAGGTGATAGATATGGGCCTAAAATTTCATTCTTTTATGAATGTACATCCAGTTTTCCCAGTGCCATCTGGGAAAGATGCTGTCTCTTCACCAGTTTATGTTTTAGGTACTGTTGTCAAATATGAAGTTATGTGCACTCATGTTTAGACCTTTGATTTTTTTTCACTTCTCTGGTTTTTATATAGAGATCTTTTCTTTTCCCTTTCTTTTCTCTCTCTCTCTTTTCCTTTTTTCCTTTCTTTTTGAGGGTATTGTGAATGGTAGTGTGTTTATAATCTCTCTCTGTATGTTTGTTGTATAGAAAAGCTATTCCGTTTTGCAAGTTCATTCTGTATCCTGTTATGTTGCTGAAATTGTTGATTCTAGAAGTCTTCTGGTAAAATTTTTAGAATCTCTTATGTACAATATTATGTCATATGCAGATAGATATTGTCTTAGTTGGGGTTAATATTGCTGTGATGAAACACCATGGCCAAAATCAACTTGGGGAACAAAGGGTTTATTTCCCTTACACTTCCTCATCACTCTTCATCACTGAGAGAAGTCAAGACAGGAACTCAAATAGGGCAGAGCTATAGAAGGTAAAATGTTAAGGAGCATAAATGACATTTTCAAGGAACCTGGAGGGAGAAGATGATGCAGAGGCCATGGAGAAGTTGCTTCTTGGTGACTTGCTTATTATGGCTTACTCAGACTGCTTTCTTATAGAACCCAGAACTACCAGCACAAGGATGTCCCCACCCACATCAATCACTAACTAATGAAATGCTTTATAGGCTTATGTACAGTCTAATCTTATGGAGACATTTTTAAAATTAATGTTTTAGTGGGATTGCTTCAAGTTTTTCTCTATTTAAGTTGGCTGTTGGATTTCTCATATATAGATTTTTATTATGAGGACTTAAGTTTTCTCTAGTTGTATTCTCTCTGGGATTTCAATCACAAAAGTATGATGGATTTTGTCAGTAACTTTTTCTACATCTATTGAGAAGATCATGTGATTTGATTTTTGTTTTATTGAGTCAATATTTTTCTATTATATAGCACTGGCTGTGCTGGAATACACTATGTAGACCAGGCTGGCCTTGAACTCTTAGAAACCCACCTGCTTCTGCCTCCCCAGTGCTGAGATTAAGGGCATACAACACTACACCGACTTTTGTCTTTACATCCATTTATGGGATTCATTACATTCATTGTGGTCCAGTATTCTGAGTTACGAGGGATGATGAAAGAGGGTCACGCCAGAATGTAATCAGGCCCTGAGGCATCAGGGAGAAAGTCTTGATTAACTTAACCTTGAAAAGCAACATAAAAGCATATTTATTGATTATTACATGAAAGTTGATTTTAGGGTAAAACAAGTTCCTCATACCAAAGCCCCTAATCTAGTCTATATGCTTACTCTCCCACCATTTTTTCCTATCCTCTCTGATCCCCAAGAGATAGCCTTGGCCATTTGAGTGAACTTTTCTTTTTCTGTCCATGGAGAGACCTAGCTTGGTGCTTTCACTGTGCCATGGCCTCCAGGGCAGCTTGCTTCAGAGTTTGTTGCATATATGTTTAAAGAGTAATATCTTCTTGTTGAATTGTTCCCTTGATTAGCACAAAATGTCCTCTTTATATCTTCTGATTAGTTTCGATTGAGTTCTGTTTGTCAGATATTAGGATAGCGATGCTTGACTGCTTCCTGGTCCCATTTGATCTATTTGATGCATTCATGGATTTGGTGTACAAATATTTTATTAAGAGTTTTTGCATTTATATTCATAGGAGATATTATCTATAATTGTAGCAGGTAGCTGTTATTTTGTTTTATCCACTTTATTTTATTTTATGGTTCTTAAACCTTTACCTCTCTTCCAATCCTTATTCCTTCCAACCCCCCAACACTAGGTAAGAGAGAAAGAAGGTTAGAGGGGAAAGGGACATAGGTTTCTTTGAGATACTTCCTGCTGAATAGAGTCGCCATGTTCTTTGAGGGCAATACCAAACTCAGTTGTCAGGGTATCCAGCAGTCCAGCAAGCCAGCAAACACAGCAGCAGGACAAGCCAGAAACAGTTCAGGGGAGCACCAGCAGGGATAGCAACAGCCTCTAACTTCTTCAGAGCACTTCTTCTGTCCCTCTCTAGGCTCTGGCATTTATACCCATCTCCAGAGTCCTCCAAATTAAACTTATTTCAGCTGGCTAAACCACACCCTTGCTAGAGCATGAGAGACAATTATAGTTAACACCTGTGGACAAACTGAAGCAGCCCCATATCCCATACCTGAGATTATAACAAAAACATTCTCATAACATAACTGTTTTTTTTTAAGAAACAAAAACTCTTACTATATATAATTTTCTTTTTTGTTGGGTCTTTGTGTGGTTTTGTTATCAGGGTAATAGTGGCTTTGCAAAAAAGAATTTTGAAATAGTCCTGTTTCTATTTTGAAGAATAATCTGCATAGTATTGGCACTAATTTTTGATTATCTGCTAGAATTCTATATCATGCCCATCCAGCCCTGAGCTATTTTTGTTTGGAGTATTTTAATTACTACTTTCATTTCATTGGGTGTTATATATCTGTTTAAAATTGTTTATCTGATTTTGATTTAACTTTGGTAGGTGGTATATATCAAAAAATGTATTCATTAGGTTTTCCAATTTGGTGGAGTACAGGTTTTTAAAGTATACCCTTATAATCTGAATTTCTTCAGTGTCTATTGTAATGCCCTTCTTTCCTTCTTTAAATTTATTAATTGGATCTTCCCTCTACTTTTTTGTTAATCTGACTAAGAATTTGTCAATCTTGATTTTCTCGAAGAATCAACTCTTCATTTCTCTGACTCTTTGTATTGTTTTTGTATGTTTGTCCAATGGAGCCATCGAAATCACAGGAGCCTAATGGGAAGGCTGCCTAGGTAATGGTTAAGCCTTTGTCATATTAATTGATACATAGGCTATTTGGATTATACTTTCTGTTATAATTTATCTTTCTCAAGTCTCTGATGGGATGAAGATCAATTTAACAACAAAAACCAAGGCTGTAACTGCCTTCTCAGAAAAATATAAGATTTATGTAAGGTCTAAGAATATAGAAAATGTTTGAGGGTCTAAGAAGAATTTATGAAGATTAAAGGTTATAAAAACTTTGGTGATAATAAATGATATAAGATATATTTTGTTTTTTTTTTAAATTTATTTATTTATTGCTTCAGGTTACATCTCCATCAAACTGTCCTCTTTCCACCCCTCCCAGTCCTTCCCTCCCACCCTTTATCCCCTAACCCTTCCATCCCACTCCTCTGGAGTGGAGTGTCCCTACCTAACAGTCCCCCACCCCAGTTCAGCAGTCATACGAGGGCCAAGAGCCTCCTCATACACTGGGGGCCTACAAGGCAGCACCACTAGGGAAAAGTGTCTCATTGACAGGATGAAAAAGTCTATGTCCATGTTCCCTTTGGTGCATTGGTTGTAGTATCAATATCCTGTACTATATACCTAAAATCGTACTATAAGTAAATAGATGCCATGTGCATCCTTCTGAGTCTGGGTTAGCTCACTCAGGATGAGCTTCTCTAGTTCCATCCATTTGGCTGCAAATTGCATAATTTCATTGTTTCTGATAGCTGAGTAGTATTCCATTGTGTAGATGTACCACAGTTTTTTAATGGATTCTTCACTTGAGGGACACCTGGGTTGTTTCCAGTTTCTAGCTATTACAAATAAGGCTGCTATGAAAATAGATGAGGAAACTTCCTTGTGATTCAGTGAGGAGTCATTTGAATGTATACCCAGAAGTGGTATGGTTGGGTCTCGAGGCAGAGCTATTCCAAGTTTTCTAAGATATCGCCAAACTGACCTCCATAGTGGTTGCACAAGCCTGCAATCCCACCAGCAATGGAGGAGGGTTCCCCTTTCTCCACCCACACCCTCACCATAATGTGTTGTCATTTGAGCTTTTGATCTTAGCCATTCTGATAGGTGTGAGATGGAATCTTAGAGTTGTCTTGAGTTGTATTTCTCTGATGGTTAAGGATGCTGAGCATTTCTTCAAGTGTCTCTCAGCCTTTAGGAATTCCTCCTTTGTGAATTCTCTCTTTAGTTCTTTTCCCCAACTTTTGATTGGATTATTTGATTTCTTGGCATCCTACCAAAAGCAATATACAGATTCAATGCAATTCCTATCAAAATACCAACACAATTCTTTTTAGACCTGGAAAAAGCTATTCTTAATTTTATATGGAACAACAAAAAACCCAGAATAGCTAAATCAGTCCTGTACAATTAAAAAAAAAAAAACATCTGGAGGTATCACCATCCCAGATTTCAAGCTGTACTACAGAGCAATAGTAGTAAAAACAGCATGGTATTGGTATAGAAACAGACCAGTAGATCAATGGAATCGAATTGAAGACCCAGAAATGGACCCACACACCTATGGCCACCTAATTTTTGACAAAGAAGCCAAAACCGCACAATGGAAAAAGGACAGCATCTTCAACAAATTGTGCTGGTCAAACTGGATGTCCACTTGTAAAAGAATGAAATTAGACCCATACTTATCACCTTGTACAAAACTTAAGTCCAAATGGATCAAAGACCTTAACATCAGGCCAGACACATTAAATCTACTAGAAGAGAAAGTCGGAAAAACCCTTGAACTCTTTGGCACGGATGACAACTTCCTGAACAGAACACCAACAGCTCAGCACCTGAGACCAACAATCAATAAATGGGACCTCATGAAACTGAAAAGCTTCTGCAAGGCAAAAGCCATTTTGTTTGTCATTCAAACAAAATGGCTGCCTACATACTGGGAGAAAATCTTCACCAACCCCACATCTGACAGATGGCTAATATACAAAATTTACAAAGAACTCAAGAAATTAAATGCCAAAAACCAAAGATATATTTTAATAAATTAAAAAGGTTTAGGGTATCTTTTATTCACTATAATATTGTTATATCAAGACTGTTCAGAACTTTGTCATTAATAAATGAAATTTTGGTAAGTTATTAGTCTAACTCTGGTAAGGTTTTCCACTACACATTCCACTTCCTAGACACAAATGCAAGCTTTTACTACTAACATATCTAAAAGTTATCTCTTTTTATAAACTTAACAAGTTTCTTATAGGCTTCAGAGAATAACTTGGATCCACAAGTCAAATGGACTCCAGATAATTACACCTACAGGTTCCTGAAAATCGGAATTTCCCCCCTGGTCTTAAGATCTTAAATTTCTTAGTAATTGGGGAAGATGAAGAATTCTGTCCTTAGTCTATAGTTGTCTCAGCAAATTTTCACTTGGCTAACAGACTCCATCCAGGGGTCACTTGCAGACTACAAATTCCTGAGCTCTGGACTTCCTGAAATCTGATGTAAACCAGTCCAGCAGATATGATTGCTCCCTTTCAGCTAGACTGGCTAATCAGATGCTTCTGATAAATGCCCCATTGCCCAGACTTTGACTAGCATTTCAGCCTTCCCAGGCCCCAATAACAACATCCTATTTTCAGCTGGAAGTACTTACAGAAGGGAATATACAGTCCATTGTCCCACCTAACATGTTGAAATGCTATGTCAAAGTCAGCTGCCTGACATAAGCTGCAAATGGATACCTATAATGCTAACTCACCTACCACTATCATCACCAACCTTGACTGGGACCCCAACATGGCTGAAGGTAGGGAGGTAATCAAAAGTTATCACCAGATTCTAATTGGGGGAGGAGTGTCTCAGGGCTGCTGCTAAGTGTCTGACATATTTATCAAAAATAAGTCAGATAGTCCAAGATCCCTCAGAATCCTCAAATTCCTTTTTGGACCACCTCCTAAATGTCTACTTGGGTTTCTAACTCAATGGGGGGTGGCTATGAAACTTTTCCCAACCCTATAAGGAGACCATCTTAGGCATCTTGCCTAAGACCCAATGTTTAGTATTTATCTAAGAAACTAAACTCTGTAACAGCAGGATGGACAAACTGCTTGAAAATCAGAACAGCCACAGTCTTGTTGGTTAAAAATGCAGACAAACTGACTCTGGGACAATCCCTAATTATCACCATACTCCATGTAATGAAAGAGGTTCTCAGAAGCCCACCTGATTGGTAGATCTCAAATGCTTGGCTCATGCGTTATCAATCACTGTTATTAAACCATCTCCAAGTATCCTTTGCCCTAGCTCTGAATCCTGCCACCCTGCTATCCAACCCTGAATTGGGAAATCCACCAATACATGATTGGAGATCTTACATTGGATACATGGAGTCTGGCTGGACCTGAATGATTATCCAACTCAGACACCACCATGTACACCAACAGGAGCAATTTCATAAGAGACTGCACCAGGTATACAGGGATGACAATGGTGGTCTTGAACCAAACATTATGGGCATCTCCCCTCCCAAGTAAGACATCAGACCAGAAAGTAGAGATGATAGCACTCACAAAAACACTCAATCTGGGCAAGGACAAAATGGTCAATATCTACACTAACAGCTGAAATGCATCTGTCACCACACATGTCCATGGAACAATATACCATAAAGGGGGACTGTTAACGAAAAGGAAAGACTACTTAAAACACCAGAGGCCCTGGGCACCATTCTGTATCTAGGTCCAGCCAGGAATTCCCAGCTGCCATTCTAGGTCTTCTGGTGGGGCCATAAATGTGTGCTCCTCTGCCAGAAGGCTTAAGCTAGGTTGGTCCAGGCAGAAAAGGGTGGCCAGGTGGCCAGGCAGGAGAGACAGTGGAAGCTCAGTGCCTCTAGGTGGGCTTCAGACAGCCACTGGGGTGACCCATGACACTAATCAAGTCATAAGCCTAGCTAAGCAAACAGCAGCAGTGAGGCAGGAGCATCAGATTCTCCATGCAAGCCTTGCTAGCAAGGCAGCAGCAATGGCAAATTTTTTATGGAAGAAAGAGTGCTTCTTTTCCAAGTCCAAAATAAACAGTCAAGTCTCAGGCAATCATGGTGGTTTGATAGAGTTTATTTTGTGAAATCAGGGTCATTATAAACCTTTGAGCAGTGGGAAAGAGTTTTGGAGGTGAATGTGTTGGATTTGCTGGGTATTGTCTTATCAGAAGAAAGGAAACACAGTACCTAATTATCCCATGGGCAAGGATGGGGTGGGGAAGGAACTCCAAATTCACTGGGAAGGTTTATCAAGATTGGGCTACATGACACATCTTAGAGGATCTGAAGTTTCTTCAGATCAGAGGGAGGGAGGCCTTCCACTGGAAAAAAAAAAAAAGGAGTCTGTGATTTTATCACCAAGCTCACTGGCTTTCTGGAAACCCCAGGGCAGATATAATGGCCCAGAAGGCAGTCACACAGTCACTCCAACACCTGCCAATGTCACTCCTGGATCTGGTCCTACCTGGCCACAGAGAAAAATCTTAACTCTATGTTTTGACATCTTGCTAGGTCATAATCTCTCTCTTCAAGACATTCCAGTCTTCAGAAATCTCTGTAGTCTTTGTTTCTCCTGGCCTCTAACTCTTCTGGTACATTCTACCTGCTAAGTTCTCTGCTCTTTGTGTCACCAATACAACCCTCTCCACCTGTGACAACAACCACAAGTACTTAATAGAGCTATCCAGAAAAGGCTTTATTGGATCCCCATGTTGCAAAACATGTTTGTTTACTAAACTGATTTGGAGAGAGTAGATTGTAGTTTATATATCAACACATCTCTGTCAATGGATGAGATGAGTGGGGGGTTAATACCCTCTCCAGACTGTGGGTAGATTCTGATGCATTTCAGTTTCAGGTATAATCAGGTTCATCTTCAGGTACTGTTTGTGACTTTTCCTGAGAAGACACAAAACAAACATGTATTCATTCTAGGTAGGGCAACAATGGACCAAAGTCCAACATGAAGAACAATTGAGATTACTTGGATAATTTACAGAAGCCTGAATAATGAGTGACTTACAAGAACATGGACAACTCAAAGCCAGGTGTGCCACTGGGAAACCCATGCCAGTATGGGGGATAAGTCGCAAAAGCCCCAGCCCCAGAATTCTCTGCAGCCAGCTCATCAGATCAGAATGTTCTCCAGACATCTCAACTGCTCAACCTCCTTGCCTTAGTGTTTGTTACAGCTTATATCACCTTGAAGAGAAAGGGACCTTGGGAATCTTGTAAGCTTCATGGACTTCCTAACACTTGTGAGTTTACTTCCTGAATACTAATGATCCTCCCTCCAGGATGGAAATGCTGCAGTTCAGAGGATATTGATACAAAATACTTCAACCTTCCTACAGCTCTTACATTCTTTCAAGCCACCTTTTCCAGAACATTCCTTGAGATTTAGATGGGTGACATAGATTTCTAATTTCCTCCATCTGTGATTGTGTATTGGATCAGAATGTGACAATAACCACTTAGTCTAGGAGTTCAGGTGGTTAAGAGTCTTTGTGGTACACCATTGTAAAGAAGACAGTTTCCTTCCATGATGGATTGTAGTTGACAGCAGCAGTGACCTAAGGGCATGAGCACAAATATGTAGAAGACAGATTGGTAAGGTCACATCCACTCAACAAAACAATAGCAGTTGAGGCCCTAAGACTCCTCTTCCATGGGCTTTCCCCCTGGCTTACATCAGCAGACACAAATTCCTTCCTGTGAAATAGTTCTAAAATCCAATCAGAAAGTTGTTGGCTGTATCCACAGTAGTCATGCCACCTTGGCACTAGCAGGCATACTGCTTGACACTTTGATCCACAGCCAAGCAGATAGCATGGAGCCTCCAGACACTGTCCAGCTCTATCACAGCTCTACGTCCTCATGTCCTGCAACCAAAGCATGCATCATCTTCAGCAATTAGGTTTTACCATATAGTTCTGTTGTACAACCTATAGCAGTGACAATAGTCTTTACTGTTTGGGGGTCTCTGGGACCTTCCTGACCATAGCTTAGGTACTGGCCATTTTATGTAGCCATATTTTCAACTCCCTTTTCCACCCCATGGCAATGTTTTCAACTTTTAAAAGATGTATCCTTTAGTTTTTATCTTATTTGTACTTCAGGGGCTTTTTAAAAGCCTGCTAAGACACTCAACAGTGAATACTATATAGAAGCCTTTTAACTCAGGGTACCCAGGATCCCTGTAGCCGCACCATCATCCATTCCAAATAAATGCAGTTGATCTCATGTAGTCAAAGGGATGTCGAATTCCAACAGTAATGAACAGACATCATTGTTTTCATCAATTGCTCCATCATAAGGACCACAATGGGTACAGCAGCACGCATGTGAGGAACAAACTAATTTAACTCATTAAGTCATGATGGTTCTCCAGGAGCCATTTGACTGTTGTTGAAGAGCTTGAGGCTAGGATAATAATCTCTACATTTCCTAAGTACTTGATGGTATCTGTAAGTTCATCATAGCCCCCAAGCAGTTTGCATTGTTCAGTTCACCCTACCCTACTAGGACTAGACAACTTTTCAGGTTCCCATTTCTGCAATCACACATCACTCCCTTCACACTTTGCAACCTCAGGCAAAACAGTGCTATGGAGAATTTGCCCCAGCCACCCTTGGATTGTTCTCTTGCCACATAGTTGAATACAGTGATTTCCAGGCCATATTTGACAATTTCATTTAAAAGCAAACTGTCAGCATCCATAAACAGACAAACTCTCCCACAAATTTTCCATGTGTGAAAAACTGGCTGCTTTACTGACAGTGTTCACATATTACTTATTGGCTCTCAGGCTTATGCCAAATGCCTGCAATCTAAGCATTCAATAAGATGGAGGGGTATAGCCTCCATATAAAAGACGTTCCTATACTATCCTGCTGTGTGAACCCTGTTCCTATATAACTTTGTTTATCCCTCTTGGAGGAAGGCCTCTACCTGTCCAAGGAATGCTGTGGGCAAGATGTTTTCTTCCCTCCTTAGCAATCAATGTAGCTTAGCACTTTGAAGGCAATATGCAAACAGCCTCCATCAGGTCATGAGACATTCTGTCTCCTGAGCACATCTGGTGATAGTGACAAGAAATACTGTGTATGTTTACTATCATTTCTCTGTTCCTGGTTTGAACTCTGAGCTATTAAGAATGAAAGCTTAACAGAATGTCAGTTAAGACTCTTGAGCAGCAGAGCTCTGAGGCCCCCTGGTTCTGTTGAACCTCAAATTTGACTTCCCTGGCACCAGTCACTGGAAGATAACAATAGAGAGAAGAAATGTGATATTTAAATAGCTCTGACTACAATAAAAGTACCCAGGCAGCAGGGGCTCTTGAAGACACCTTGAACTAAAAATAAATTATAATATTTTTTGCACTGAAAATAATGACCCAGATGTTGTTGCCAAATAACACATTCTAAATTTGGTGTAGTTTGTAACATGATTATTATATTTACAAATAACTGAGCTCTGAATTTAAATGTTTAAGATAAAAAATGACATAATGCTATTAGAAAATAACAGTGATTTAAGAGTTCAGTATGGGCCCAGGACTCCCCCAGACTAACTTCTCGGCAAAAGGGAGATTTATTTGCCCCAGAGGGACAGAGGGCAGGGAATAAGAGACAAAGACAGGAGATGGAGGAGGAGTGAGAAGGTAAAGGGAACAAAGGAGATGGGCAGGGGTACTTGTCTCAGAACAGGGACAAAGGAGTGTCTCTCTGTAGAGAGAAGACAGATGTGGCCCACAGGAAAATGACAGTTTATAAAGGTAAAGGGGGAAACCCAGGTTAGGATGAGGTGCTTAACTGGGCATGTTAATCAGACTTGCATTCTTAAAGCTAGCCACCAAGCTCTATTCTGTTATTTGGCCACTGCATTCTTAAAGCTAGCCACCAAGCTCTATTCTATTATTTGGCCAGTTAGAATAGAGCTTGGTGGCTAGCTTTAAGAATGCAAGTCATCTGGACTTCAATACTTTGATAACTGGACCTTGGCAGTCAGCCTTAGGAGGAGGAAGTGGCCAAATAATAGAAAAGAGCTTGGTGGCTAGCTTTAAGAATGCAAGTCTGATCCAACATGGTGGCAGCCCACACGGATGCATTTTGAACTTGGGGGAAACAGCCATAAAACCACAGAGTTGTAAGACGCTATGCAAAAATCTGAGTGATTAGACCCACCAGGGTCTCACCCAGCTCCCAAGGGACCATTAAAAGTCCCTGTGCAAGGCTCTCCCCCGCCTCTCTCAGACATGGAAGATGCTGAATCCGGGAATCAGGAACCCCCATCAGGAGAGACGCCTGGTAAGATCAACTCAAATACCCAGTGGGCAGATTCGGACCCCACACAGGATCACCCACCAGCCTACTGGGCCCCCCCACACCCCACACAGACATTCCAGCTATTTAGTGAAAGGTTGCAGACCCATGGGAGTGCCATACACTCTTAGCAGTGGCGGCGCACCTGGCAGTGGCTGTGGCAGCTGTGGTGGCAGCGCACGGTGGAGGCGCGCAGAGGCTGAGGGTTCCAAAACGTGGAGGCCAGCAGCCAAGGGGCCCACAGCTGTATTCTGGAAAGCCCAGACAGATCAGGAGTGAAATCGGGCCCTCTCAGACTCCTTGGGGACCTCCAGAGTCCACAGAATCTGTGCCTGGGCACACAGGACCATACCACCAGAGCCACTGCAGGCTGAACACTCAGTGTGCAACATAGAGAGGTCTGACTTTGGAGCAGTGAAACAATTCTGGGCCATGCCTCATTACCTGGGAATAGGCTGCACCAGCTTACAGTGCTTCTGGCTATTAGATGCACAGTGACCATGAGATCCCCCTGTAAGCAGCGACAGATCGCCAAGCAATTTGACGGCTACACCAAAACACCCCCTTTGGATCCAAGCCCAGAAGACAACAGGAGCAAACAGCTAAGAACATCCAAATGGCCAAAGTTCCAAGAAAAAACAGAAATCAGGGAAATATGACTCCAATAAAACAAAACTATCCTAGTTCATCCAATCCTGACGACCTCACCACAGCAGAAACACATGAAAACGATGACAATTCTACAATATGGGAAGTTATAGTGTCCTTTGAAGTAGAACTTAAATCTATGAAGGAATTCAAAGAAGCCACAATTTCATAAGCAAAAGCAATGGATACTACCATTAGAGAGCTCCCAGCCAAGGTGGATCAACTTGAACAGGAAAAAGACAGGGCAATGAAAGATTTCCAGGCAAAGACAAGCAAATTGGAGCAGGAAATGTACAAAACGAATAAAACCATTCAAGACATGAAAATGGAAATTGAAACAATAAAGAAAACAGTCAGAGTTAAAAGTGGAAATGGAGAATCAAGGGAAGAGAACAGGAACTACGGATATGAGTGTCAAAAATAGGATGCAAGAGATGGAAGACAGGATGTCAGGCATGGAAGATTCAATGGAAGAAATCAGTAAAACATCCAAAAAAATGAGAAAGCTAAAAAATCTCTCACCCACAACATCCAAGAAATCAAGGACTCAATGAAAAGATGGAACTTAGAATTACAGGAATAGAGGAAAGAGAAGACTCCCAACTCCAAGGTCCAGGAAATATCTTCAACAAATCATAGAAGAAAACTTCCCAAACCTAAAGAAAGAGATGCCAATAAAAATCCAAGAGGCTTACAGAACACAAAAGAGTTTAGATCAGAAAAGTAACTCCTCTCACCACATAATAATAGAAACTCCAAATGTACAGAACAAAGAAAGAATATTAAAAGCTGTAACAGAACAAGGTCAAGTCACATACAATGGCAGACCCATCAGAATCATACCTGACTTCTCCTCAGAAACTTTAAAAGCTAGAAGGGCCTGGACAGATGTCCTATAAGCCCTGAGAGAACATAGGTGCCCAGCCAGACTACTATACCCAGCAAAACTCTCTATCAACATAGATGGAGAAAACAAGATATTCCATGACAAAATCAAATTTAAACAATATCTACCCAAAACCCAGCCCTACAGAAGATCCTAGAAGGAAAATTCCAACCCAGAGAAGATAACTACACCCAAGAAAACAGAGGAAATAGAAAACTCCACAGCAATTAAACCAAAAGAGGCACAGGAAGATCACCTATACCCAAATAATGGGAAATAACCACCCCTGATCACTAATATCCATCAACATCAATGGACTAAACTCCCCAATAAGACTTACAGATTGGATCTGTAAACAAGACCCATCTTTTTGCTGCATACAAGAAACACATCTCACTATCAAAGATAGCCACTATCTCAGAGTAAAGGGCTGGGAAAAGTTTTTCCAAGCAAATGGACCCAGGCAGCAAGCTGGAGTAGCAATGCTAATATCAAACGAAATAGACTTCCAACTAAAATTAATAAAAGAAGACAGAGAAGGTCATTACATACTCATTAAAGGGAATATTCATCAAGAGGACATCTCAATATTGAACATCTATGCCCCAAATACAAAGGCACCTACATTTGTAAAAGAAATGCTTCTAAAACTTAAATCGCACATCGATCCCAACACATTAGTAGTGGGAGACTTCAACACCCCACTCACAACTATGGACAGATCATCAAGACAGAAGCCAAACAGAGAAATAATGAGTCTAACAGACATCATGAACCAAATGGACCTAACATATCTACAGAACGTTTCACCCAAACAAAAAGGAATACACCTTCTCAGCACCGCATGGAACCTTCTCCAAAATCGACCATATAGTTGGACACAAAGATAGTCTCAACAGATAAAAGAAGATTGAAATAACCCCTTGTATCTTATCAGACCACCATGAAATAAAGCTGGACTTCAACAGCAAAAGAATCAACAGAAAGCCTACACACACATGGAAATTGAACAACTCTTTACTAGATGACTACGGGTCAGGGAAGAAATAAAGAAGGAAATCAAAGACTTCTTAAAACCCAATGACAATGAAGGCACAACATACCCAAACCTATGGGACACAATGAAAGCTGTGCTACGAGGAAAGTTCATAACACTACGTGCCTTCAAAAAGAAAATTGTGACAGCTCATATTAGCGAATTAACAGCTAAACTGGGTGAATTGGAAAAAAAAAGAAGCAAACACTCCCAAGAGGAGCAGAAGGCAGGAGATCATCAAACTTAGGGCTGAAATCAACAACTTAGAAACAAAAAGAACTGTACAAAGAATCAATGAAACCAAGAGTTGGTTCTTCAAGAAAATAGACAGACCCTTAGCCAAATTAACTAAAAGGTCGAGGGAAAAACCCCAAATCAACAAAATCAGAAATGAAAAGGAAGAAATAACAACAGACATTGAGGAAATCCAGAGAATATTTGGGTCCTACTTTAAAGATCTATACTCCACCAAATTTGAAAACTTAAGCGAAATGGATGATTTTTTTGATAGATTCCACCTACTGAAGCTAAATCAAGATCAGATTAACAGATTAAACAGCTCTATAACCCCTAAGGAAATAGAAACAGTCATTAAAAATCTCCCAACCAAAAAAAGCCCAGGGCCAGATGGCTTTAGCATGGAATTCTACCGGACCTTCAAAGAGGAGCTAACACTAACACTCTTCAAACTCTTTCACCAAATAAAATCAGAAAGGACACTGCCAAACTTATTCTAGGAGGCCACAGTAACCCTGATATCTAAACAACACAAAGACCCAACAAAGAAAGAGAACTTCAGACCAATCTCCCTCATGAACATAGATGCAAAAATACTAGCAAACCGAATTCAAGGACACATCAAAAGTATCATACACCATGATCAAGTGGGCTTCATCCCAGGAATGCAGGGATGGTTCAACATACAAAAGTCTATCAACGTAATTCACCATATAAACAAGATGAAAGAAAAAAACCACATGATAATCTCACTAGATGCAGAAAAAGCATTTGACAAAATCCAACACCCCTTCATGCTAAAAGTTCTGGAGAGAACGGGCATACAAGGACCATACCTAGAAATATTAAAGGCAATATACAGCAGGCCAGTGGCCAACATCAAATTAAATGGAGAGAAACCTGAAGCATTTCCTCTAAACTCAGGGACAAGACAAGGATGCCCACTTTCACCACATCTCTTCAATATAGTACTTGAAGTTCTTGTTAGAGCAATAAGAAAACTAAAAGAGATCAATGGGTACAAATTGGAAATGAAGAAGTCAAATTATCCCTATTTACAGATGATATGATAGTATACATAAGCGACCCCAAAAATTCCACCAGAGAACTCTTACAGCTGATAAAAACCTTTAGCAAGGGGGCTGGATACAAAATTAATTAAAAAAAATCAAAAGCCCTTCTCTATACAAAAAACAAATGGGCTGAGAAAGAAATAAGGGAAACAACCCCCTTCACAATAGCCACAAACAATATAAAATACCTGGGGTAACTCTAACCAAGTAAGTAAAGGACCTGTACAAGAACTTCAAGCCCTTGAAGAAAGAAATGGAAGAGGCCTTTAGAAGATGGAAAGATCTCCCATGCTCATGGATAGGTAGGGTCAACATAATAAAAATGGCCATCCTACCAAAAGCAATATATAGATTTAATGCAATTCTTATCAAAATGCCAACACAATTCTTTATAGACTTGGAAAGAGATATTCTCAATTTCATATGGAACAACAAAAAACCCAGAATAGCTAAATCAATCCTGTACAATAAAAAAACATCTGGAGGTACCACCATCCCAGATTTCAAGCTGTACTACAGAGCAATTGTAGTAAAAACAGCATGGTATTGGTATAGAAACAGACCAGTAGATCAATGGAATCAAATTGAAGATCCAGAAATGGACTCACACACATATGGCCACCTAATTTTTGACAAAGAAGCCAAAACCACACAATGGAAGAAGGACAGCATCTTCAACAAATTGTGCTGGTCAAACTGGATGTCCACTTGTAAAAGAATGAAATTAGACCCATATTTATCACCTTGTACAAAACTTAAGTCCAAATGGATCAAAGACCTTAACATCAGGCCAGACACATTAAATCTACTAGAAGAGAAAGTCGGGAAAACCCTTGAACTCTTTGGCACAGGTGACAACTTCCTGAACAGAACACCAACAGCTCAGGACCTGAGATCAACAATCAATAAATGGGACCTCATGAAACTGAAAAGCTTCTGTAAGGCAAAAGACACTGTCATTCAAACAAAATGGCAGCTTACAGACTGGGAGAAAATCTTCACCAACCCCTCATCTGACAGAGGGCTAATATCCAAAATCTACAAAGAACTCTAGAAATTAAATGCCAAGAAACCAAATAATCCAATCAAAAAATGGGGGATGGAGCTAAATAGAGAATTCACAAAGGAGGAATCCCTAATAGCTGAGAGAGACACTTGACATCCTTAATCATAAGACATCCTTAATCATAAGAGAAATGCAACTCAAGACGACTCTGAGATTCCATCTCACACCTGTCAGAACGGCTAAGATCAAAAGCTCAAATGACAGCACATGCTGGCAAGGGTGTGGAGAAAGGGGAACCCTCCTCCATTGCTGGTGGGAATGAAGACTTCTGCAACCACTATGGAAGTCAGTATGGTGATATCTTAGAAAACTTGGAATAGCTTTGCCTCAGGACCCAGCCACACCACTTCTAGGTATACACCCAAATGACTCCTCATCAAATCGTAAGGAAGTTTCCTCATCTATGTTCATAGCAGCCTTATTTGTAATATCTAGAAACTGGAAACAACCCAGATGTCCCTCAACCGAAGAATGGATTAAAAAACTGTGGTACATCTACACAATGGAATATTACTCAGCTATAAGAAACAATGAAATTGTGCAATTTGCACCCAAATGGATGGAACTAGAGAAGCTCATCCTGAGTGAGCTAACCCAGACTCAGAAGGATGTATGTGGCATCTATTCACTTATAGTAGGATTTTAGCTATATAGTACAGGATATCTATACTACAACCAACACACCAAACGGAACATGGACATAGACATTTTTTGTTTGTTTGTTTGTTTATTTGTTGGTTGGTTTGTTTTTTAGTTTTCCCTCCCTGGCAATGAGACACTTTTGACTGGTGGTACTGCCTTGTAGGCCCCCAGTATATGAGGGGGCTCTTAGCCCTCATATGACTTCTGAACTGGGTTGAAGGACTGTTATGTAGGGACACTCCACTCCAGAGGAGCAGGATGGAAGTGTTAGGGGGTAGAGGGTGGGAGGACGGGGCTGGGAAGGGGGGAAAGAGGACAATACAATGGAGATGTAACCTGAAGCAATAAATAAATAAATTTATTTATTTTAAAAAAAGAATGCAGTCTAATGGTTTTTAGCAAGGAAAGGAGAATGGTGAGAAGGGCAAGGCCTGCCAGAGCCATGTTTGCAAGCTGGCTAGAGTCCCTTCAAGTGATACAACTCAAATGATGAATAAAAATTAACTAAAAGGACCACTCTACTCACGTCTCCCAAATCCTCAAGCTCGAACATCTATTTCCTGGAATACAAGACCCTTACCACCCCCATCATAAGATGTAAATCAGAGGCTCCTCATCAACCACTTCACATAGCTCAACCTTGAGCTCTGATGTTCAAGTGGCTCTCAAGCCCTGCACTGTACGAGACTTGTAGCATCAACTCGTGAACAAGGTAAGATGAACAGCATGTAACCCTGTATGAACTGAGTAAACTATCTGCTCTACATTTACTCTACTGCCTATATATACTCTGTATATACCCTGGTTTTTACTTAGTAAACCTCCCATTCATATGAGTTTTGAATGACTGTGACAATATTTCATGTTAGAAAACCTTATGTCATTAAATTTGTAGGGTTACTAACATCCTTGTATATCTTGAAATCAACTGAGGCTTCACTAATTGCACAATCTTTCTTACAGTCCTTAAATTCATATGTTATTTCACATGATTGGGTCACTTATACAGAAATACAGCACTAGGATAGAAATCCTTCCTACATTTGTACAGTCCTGGTATGTTGCAACTGAATGCATCCCCTGAAGATAATATCTGGCTTGTGGAGGAATATTTTCAAACATTCTTTATTATTCATCAATCTCACCATCATGCCTTCTCTGACTTGAAGTGAGAACTGACATTATATAGCATGGTTTGATGTATTACCTAGGGTTTCTCATGAGTCAGTCATGGAGCCAGAGGCTGGAGATAGAAATGTTTCACGCATTCTTTATGTTCCAACTGCTCACTTACCTGAGTCCAGTGAAGTGTAACAATGGCTGATTTAAACTGTAAAATTTCCCTATATTACTTATACTCTTAGGGTTTCTTACTTGAATAAAATCTAATTTTGAGAGAGAAATGACTTCCATGGAAAAGCTGTTCTACACTGCTTACATCAATAAGGATCCTCACCTGTATGAGTTGCCTGATGTCTGTTGAGTTTTGACTTGCTGTAGAAAGCTTTCCAGCACTCTGTACACTAATAGGGCTTCTCACCTATGTAGGTTCTCTGATGCAAAGTGAATTTTGACTTGCTATGGAAAGCATTTTTGCACTCTTTACATTCATAGGGCTTCTTACCAGTATGAGTTCTCTGGTGTGCAGTAAGGCTTGATTTCTGCCAAAAAGCTTTCTTGCATTTACTGCATTCACAGGCCTTCTCAACAGGATGGGTCCTCTGGTGCCAAGTGAGGTGTGTCTTGTAGATGAAATCCTTCCTGCCTTCTTTACATCCATAAGGCTTCTCACCAGTATGGGTTCTCTGATGTATAGTTAGGAGTCACTTACAACAGAAGGATTTCTTACATTCTTTACACTCATAGGGCTTCTCTCCTGTATGAGTTCTCTGGTGTTGAGTGAGATGTGACTTGTGGTAGAAAGCTTTTTGGCATTCTTCACATCCATAGGGCTACTCTCCTGTATGAGTTCTCTGATGTTCAGTAAGTTGTGACTTGAAGTAGAAACCATTTCTGCATTCTTTGCATTCATATGTCTTCTCTCTAGTTTGTGTTCTCTGGTGTTCAGTGAGTGCGGACTTACCATGGAAAACTGCACAATAGTCCCCACATCCATAGTTTTCTGAATGTGTGATTCCTTTTGTACTGTGGCCTTTGGCAGAATGTTTCCACATATGAATAGTTTTTTCTCCTTGCTGGATTTTCTGTCAAGCCTTTAGTTGTGCCTTAAGAAAGAAGAATTTGTTATATTCATTGTACATATTGTCATAGCATGGCTTCCTAATGTTATGTGAGGTGTGATTTTTTTAATATGAAAACTCATGAACAGTATATTTATAGAATTTCTCATCTGTGTACTTTATCATTTGCTGATTTTTCATCCAATGGGTTTTGTCCTTAAACAAACATTGTCTTCAGCAATAAGTGCTAAGGATTTGAAAAATTCCCTGAAATAACTAGATGTCTCATGAATGTGAAGTTCCTTTATTGAATATAACATTTTTATAGAAAGATGTTCTGGATAAATATATTGAATATGTCATGATGATCTTTGACTCTTGTTACAGGGACTAAGATGCTTAGAATATCAGAGAAGTTTTTCAGTTATATTATTGGGTTCTTCTTCAGCCTGGCTGACATAAGACTCAGTATGGAAAATGTGGTGGTTTGAAAAGGAATGGCCCCCATAGATCGTGTGTTTGAATGCCTGGCCCATATGGAGTGGCATTATTAGGAGCTGCAGCCTTGTTTGAATGAATGTGGCCTTGGTGGAGGAAGTGTGTCACTGTGGAGGCAGGTGTTGAGGTCTCCTATGTTCAAGCTACACCCAGTGTGACAGTCCCCTTCTGCTGCCTGTGGTTTAAGATGTAGAACCCTTGGCTCCTCCAACACCATGTCTGCCTGCATGCTACCATGCTTCCTGTCATGATGATAATGGACTAATCTTCTGAAAGTGTAAGCCAGCCCCAATTAGATGTTTTCCTTTATAAGAGTTGCCCTGGTCATGGTGTCTCCTCATGGCAATGGAAATGCTATCTAAGTTGGAGAAGTAGTCCAATTTTACATGAGCTACATTCAAAGGAAATCACCCTGGACAGTTCTATTCTTCATGTTCAGATTATAAGTAGTCTGAGTCTGCATTAAAAATTATACTTACTTCAGCCACTTCTTCATTTCATATCTTTCTAGTGGTTTTCACTTCACACGAATGTCCTTTTTCATTTTCCTTGATGGTCTCAATTGGGACACACATTTTTTTGAACATCTAAGATAATGTTTTTTTGAAAACTCACTGTTCATGAATAACAGTCTTATTTATTAAATAAAAACCTAAAATACCTTAGTTTCCTCATGTAAATGTTATAGCTATATTGACAAGGATAAGGGTACACATTTTATCTTTAATTAATTTAGTATATATAACTCTGCTGGGAGATGGATCAGAGGTTGAGGTGCTGGCCATGAATGTGTGAGGACTGGAGTTCAGATCCCAGAACCCAGGGAGGATTGATAGAACATCTGTTAATTGTAGGCTTAGAAAGCATAGACAAATTATCCCAGACAAGCTGGCAAGTATGAATAGCTACGCTAAGGCTGGAGAAGAGGCCAGCAGTCAAGAGGTATACTCTTTTTTTTTTTAAAGATTTATTTATTATGTATACAGTGTTCTGTCTGCAGGTATATCTGCAGGCCAGAAGAGGGCACCAGATTTCATTATGGATGGTTGTGAGCCACCATGTGGTTGCTGGGAATTGAACTCATGACCTCTGGAAGAGCAGCCAGTGCTCTTAACCGCTGAGCCATCTCTCCAACCCAAGAGGTATACTCTTTACAGAACCAGAACTGAGTTCCCAGCACCCACATCAGGTGACTGACAGCCACTTGTAACTCCAGCTCCAAGGGATCTGATATCCTCTTCTGGCCTCTATTGGTTCCACCATACACACACACACACACACACACACACACACACACACACACACACACA
>CAJQZJ010033435.1:1168329-1212745 GCA_907164525.1 Lophiomys imhausi
GTGTGAGATGGAATCTCAGGGTCGTCTTGAGTTGCATTTCTCTGATGATTAAGGATGTTGAACATTTCTTCAGGTGTTTCTCAGCCCTTAGGGATTCCTCCTTTGTGAATTCTCTATTTAGCTTCATCTCCCATTTTTTGATTGGATTATTTGGTTTCTTGGCATTTAGTTTCTTGAGTTCTTTGTAGATTTTAGATAATAGCCCTCTATCAGATGTGGGGTTGGTGAAGATTTCCTCCCAGTCTGTTGGTTGCCGTTTTGTTCGAATGACAGTTTCCTTTGCTTTACAGAAGCTTTTCATTTTCATGAGGTCCCATTTATTGATTGTTGATCTCAGGTCCTGAGCTGTTGGTGTTCTGTTCAGGAAGTTGTCACCTGTGCCAATGAGTTCGAGGGTTTCTCCTATTTTTTCTACTAGTATATTTAGTGTGGCCAGCTTTATGTTAAGGTCTTTGATCCACTTGGATTTAAGTTTGGTACAAGGTGATAGGTATGGGTCTAATTTCATTCTTTTGCAAGTGGATATCCAGTTGGACCAGCACCATTTGTTGAAGATGCTGTCCTTCTTCCATTGTGTGGTTTTGGCTTCTTTGTCAAAGATTAGTTGGCCATAGGTGTGTGGGTCCATGTTTGGGTCTTCAATTCGATTCCATTGATCCACTGTCTGTTTCTATACCAGTACCATGCTGTTTTTATTACTGTTGCTCTGTAGTACAGCTTAAAATCTGGGATGGTGATACCTCCAGATATTTTTTCATTGGACAGGATTGATTTAGCTATTATGGGCTTTTTGTTGTTCCATATGAAGTTGAGAATAGCTTTTTCCAGGTCTATAAATAATTGTGTTGGTATTTTGATAGGAGTTGCATTAAATCTATATATTGCCTTTGGTAGGATAGCCATTTTTATTATGTTGATCTTACCTATCCATGAGCATGGGAGATCTTTCCATCTTCTAAAGGCCTCTTCCATTTCTTTCTTCAGGGGCTTGATGTTCTTGTTGTATAGGTCCTTTACTTGCTTGGTTAGAGTTACCCCCAGGTATTTTATGTTGTTTGTGGCTATTGTGAAGGGGGTTGTTTCCCTTATTTCTTTCTCAGTATATTTGTTTGTTGTATAAAGAAGGGCTTCTGATTTTTTTGAGTTAATTTTGTATCCAGCCACCTTGCTGAAGTTGTTTATCAGCTGTAAGAGTTCTTTGGTGGAGTTTTTGGGGTCGCTTATGTATACTAACATATCATCTGCGAATAGGGATAATTTGACTTCTTCATTTCCAATTTTTATCCCTTTGATCTCCTTTAGTTGTCTTATTGCTCTAGCAAGGACTTCAAGTACTATATTGAAGAGACATGGTGAAAGTGGACATCCTTGTCTTGTCCCTGAGTTTAGAGGAAATGCTTCAAGCTTCTCTCCATTTAATTTGATGTTGGCTACTGGCTTGCTGTATATTGCCTTTATTATTTCTAGGTATGGTCCTTGTATGCCCATTCTCTCCAGAACTTTTAGCATGAAGGGGTGTTGGATTTTGTCAAATGTTTTTTCTGCATCTAGCGAGATTATCATGTGGTTTTTTCCTTTCATCTTGTTTATGTGGTGAATTACATTGATAGACTTTCGTATATTGAACCATCCCTGCATTCCAGGGATGAAGCCTACTTGATCATGGTGTATGATGCTTTTGATGTGTTCTTGAATTTGGTTTGCTAGTATTTTATTAAGTATTTTTGCATCTATGTTCATGAGGGAGATTGGTCTGAAATTCCCTTTCTTTGTTGGGTCTTTGTGTTGTTTAGGAATCAGAATGACAGTGGCCTCATAGAATGAGTTTGGCAGTGTTCTTTCTGTTTCTACGTGGTGGAAGAGTTTGAAAAGTAATGGTGTTAGTTCCTCTTTGAAGGTCCGGTAGAATTCCATGCTAAAGCCATCTGGCCCTGGGCTTTTTTTGGTTGGGAGATTATTAATGACTGTTTCTATTTCCTTGGGTGTTATTGGGCTGTTTAAGCTGTTAATCTGATTTTGATTTAGTTTTGGTAGGTGGAATTTATCGAGGAAATTGTCCATTTCACTTGGGTTTTCAAATTTAGTGGAATATAGATTTTTAAAGTAATGCCCGAATATTTTCTGGATCTCCTCAATGTCTGTTGTTATTTCTCCCTTTTCATTTCTGATTTTGTTGATTTGGGTTCTTTCCCTTTGCCTTTTAGTTAATTTGGCTAGGGGTCTGTCTATTTTGTTGATTTTCTCAAAGAACCAACTCTTGGTTTCATTGATTCTTTGTATAGTTCTTTTTGATTCTCAGTTGTTGATTTCAGCCCTAAGTTTGATGATTTCCTGCCTTCTGCTCTTCTTGGGAGTGTTTGTTTCTTTTTTTTTCCAATTCATCCAGCTTAGCTGCTAGTTCACTAATATGAGCTGTCACAATTTTCTTTTTGAAAGCACTTAGTGCTATGAACTTTCCTTGTAGCACAGCTTTCAATGTATCCCATAGGTTTGGGTATGTTGTGTCTTCATTGTCATTGGATTTTAAGAAGTCTTTGATTTCCTTCTTTATTTCTTCCCTGACCCAATGGTCATCCAGTAAGGAGCTGTTCAATTTCCATGTGTGTGTGGGCTTTCTGTTGATTCTTTTGCTGTTGAAGCCCAGCTTTATTTCGTGGTGGTCTGATAAGATACAAGGTGTTATTTCAATTTTCTTGTATCTATTGAGACTATCCTTGTGACCAACTATGTGGTCGATTTTGGAGAAGGTTCCGTGGGGTGCTGAGAAAAAGGTGTATTCCTTTGTGTTTGGGTGAAACGTTCTGTAGATATTTATTAGGTCCATTTGTTTCATGATCTCTGTTAGACTCAATATTTCTCTGTTTGTCTTCTGTCTTGATGATCTGTCCATTGTTGTGAGTGGGGTGTTGAAGTCTCCCACTACTAATGTGTTGTGATCGACGTGCGCTTTAAGTTTTAGAAGTGTTTCTTTTACGAAAGTAGGTGCCTTTGTATTTGGGGCATAGATGTTCAGTATTGAGATTTCCTCTTGATGAATATTCCCTTTAATGAGTATATAGTGCCCTTCTTTGTCTTTCTTCATTAACTTCAGTTGGAAGTCTGTTTTGTTTGATATTAGGATGGCTACTCCAGCTTGCTTCCTGGGTCCATTTGCTTGGAAAACCTTTTCCCAGCCCTTTACTCTGAGGCAGTGTCTATCTTTCATAGTTAGATGTGTCTCTTGTATACAGCATATGGAAGGGTCTTGCTTGAGGATCCACTCTGTAAACCTATGTCTTTTTATTGGGGAGTTGAGTCCATTGATGTTGATGGATATTAGTGACCTGGGGTTGTTATTTCCCATTAGTTTGGTATAGGTGGTGGTCCTGTGCCTCTTTTGGTTTAGTTGCTGAGGGGTTTTCTATTCCCTTTGTTTTCTTGGGTGTAACTGGACTTTTAAATTATTATTTAACACTTATTTATTTATTACTAAATTCACTTATAACAAACACCAACAATTTCTTAACTATTAATCCTGTAAATTCCTACAACCCCTTTAACCTATCCACTAAACCTATTGATAATCATAACAACTACTTTCATAACCTTTTAGAAAGATACAGTCTCTGGGGCAGGTCCTCAGTCGTCAGGAACACAGTATTTGTTGTAGATTCTTTAACACACTTAGCAGTCCTTTTTCTGGATCTCTCAGATGCAGGTTCGTCAGGGTAAGTTGGTTATTGCAGTCTCACCTTAAATAAGGCTTCATGCTTTCTTCTCTGTGGGAGACCCCAGCCGTCTGCCGGCCAAATTACTTCTTTTGAATCAGGAACTCAGCTGCTCTGCCTCAGTCCTTAAAGCCAGGCACCGTTTCCTTTAGGCCACTGTTTGGACAGATCAAACCCCTCTAGGCAAAAGCTGAGCCACAGGGTCCAGTCCTTGTCCTTTTGGTGTCTTGCTCAGGCTTTCTTTGCTCACCGGCTTCTTTCTGCTTCAGGGAGAGAGCTGGCCATCAATGGCCAGCCCTTTTTTCAGCAGGACTCTTGGAGCTCTCTAGCATCAGGGGCCTCTTCTCCTCTGGGCTCCACGCACTGTCCTCAAATAGGAGGAACTCTGTTTCAGCTTAATTTGGGCTCCGCCCACTTAGCAGCTGAAAACAATGTCAGGCCAGATACTTTGTTTCTTCAAGTCTTGAGTCTTTCCTGTTTTTCCTGACTTCAAACTTGTTTTTCAGTCTATTGAGTCTTTCCTGTTTTTGCTGACTTCATGCTGATAATGCTCTTCAGGCCCCGAATTAAGAGACAGTATCAGAAACTCCTATATATTTCCTAAATCTAATTTATCTAACTCCTACAGAGACAGTATCAGAAACTCCTATATATTTCCTAAATATAATTTATCTAACTCCTACACTTGGGTGGAGTTTTCTTCTCTGGGTTGGGAATTTCCTTCTAGGATTTTCTGTAGGGCTGGGTTTGTGGGTAGATATTGTTTAAATTTAATTTTGTCATGGAATATCTTGTTTTCTCCATCTATGTTGATAGAGAGTTTTGCTGGGTAAAGTAGTCTGGCTGGGCACCTATGATCTCTCAGGACTTGTAGTATATCTGACCAGGCCCTTCTAGCTTTTAACGTTTCTGAGGAGAAGTCAGGTGTAATTCTGATGGGTCTGCCATTGTATGTGACTTGACCTTTTTCCCTTACAGCTTTCAATATTCTTTCTTTTTTCTGTACATTTAGTGTTTCAATTATTATGTGGCAAGAGGAGTTTCTTTTCTGATCTAATCTGTTTGGTGTTCTGTAAGCCTCTTGGATTTTTATTGGCATCTCTTTTTTCAGGTTTGGGAAGTTTTCCTCTATGATTTTGTTGAAGATATTTCCTGGACCTTGGAGTCGGGAGTCCTCTCTTTCCTCTATACCTATAATTCTTAGGTTCCGTCTTTTCATTGAATCCTTGATTTCTTGGATGTTGTGGGTGAGAGATTTTTTAGCCTTCTCATTTTCTTTGGATGTTGTACTGATTTCTTCCACTGAATCTTCCATGCCTGAGATCCTGTCTTCCATCTCTTGCATCCTATTGTTGATACTCACATCCGTAGTTCCTGTTCTCTTCCCTTGGCTCTCCACTTCCTCTTTTAACTCTGACTGTGTTTTCTTTATTGTTTCTATTTCTATTTTCATGTCTTGTATGGTTTTGTTCGTTTTGTACATTTCCTTCTCCAGCTTGCTTGTTTTTGTATGAAAATCTTTCATTGCTTTATCCTTTTCCTGTTCAAGCTCTGTCACCTTGGCTTGGAGCTCTTTAATGGTGTTGTTCCTTGTTTTGACTTGTAAAATTGTGGCTTCTTTGAATTCCTTCATAGATTTAAGTTCTTCTTGCAGGGACTCTATCACTTTCCATAATGCAGAATTGTCAACGTTTTCATGTGTTTCTGTTGGTGTGAGGTCATCCGAATTGGATGAGCTAGGATAATTCTGCTTTGTTGGAGTCATATTTCCTTGATTTCTATTTTTTTTTTACCTTTGGCCATTGGATGCGTTTAGCTGTCTGTTTTCTGTGCTTGGAACCACAATGGATGATTTGGTGGAGGGGACGAGTTACTTGGTTATCTGTCATTGCTTACAGGGGGATTTCAGGGTCACTGTGGTTTTAATCGCCTGAGGCACTGTGAGCTGGTGCAGCCTATTCCCAGGTTGTGAGTAATGGACCAGGATTGTTTCACTGCTCCCAATTCAGACTTCTCTATGTTGCACTCTGAGTTATCAGCCTGTAATGGTTCTGATGGTATGGAACTGTTTGCCCAGGCACAGATTCTGTGGGCTTTGTTTGTTGTCACAGAGGCTGACAGGGTCTGGCTCCACACCTAATATGTCTGGATTTTCCAGAATACAGCTATGGTCCTGATTTCTGGTTTCTCACTAGGCTTCTCACCACAGGCCTGGCCTCTGAGCCTGATTCCCTCCCTGTCTATGCAGCGGCGGGTCCCCCTCCCTGGCTGCTAGGATGTGGGTGGACCGAGCCCCGGATCTTCTGGCCGTGGGTGGACCGAGCCCCGGATCTTCTGGCTGCCTGAGTGGTCCTCTGGCCCCAGCAGCTCAGCCGTGGGTGCGCGGATCCCTGGCCCCGCCCATGCCTGGCTCTTTCCCCAGTTGACCTGCCGTGGGTTCACAGGGATTTGGCCCTGCCAGCCGGGCTCCCTCCCCAGCTGCACTGCCATGAGTGCGCGGGGTTCGGCCCCTCCCACCCGCCTTTGTGTTCCTGGCTTCCCTTTGTGTTCCTGGCTTCCTGCGCTCTCTCGGAGCCTCCCGCCCTCCGCTTCACGAGCAGCTGCAGATCACCCGCTGAGCCCCCTGTTTGTTCCTTGCTAAGCCTTCCACTATCTCGCAAAGTTTTTTAAGTGGGTATAAGTTCTACCTGAGGTGTGGGGAGCCCAATAGGCTTGCGACCTATCGCCAAGTGGCCTCTGATTCTGCCTGCTGTGAGTTGGGGTCAATCTTACCAGGCGCCTCTCCAAATGGGAGTTCCCGAATCCCGGGTTTAGTAGCTTCCGTGTCTGCGAGAGATGGGGAGAGCCTTTCCCTGGGACTTTTAACAGTCCCTTGGGAGCTGTGAGTGTTCCCGGGGGGATCTAGCCCCTCCGGTTTTTGTACAGTGCCCAATAACTCTGTGTTTTTATGGCTCTTTTTTCCCCTGCATTCAAAATGCGTCAGTTTAGGTCGCCGCCATCTTGGCCCTCACAATATAGTCTCTTAATGACGAGGGCATCTAGCCACTGTTTTTCCACATTTTTCCTAGTCCTGCCACCTGTTTTTTATGATCCCTTCCTGCTCTTCCTCTCCTGTGAACATTCTCTTCTCCTTTACTCTGATTCTTGTCACTGACATTGTAGCATGACTAATCTAATTTGCCATCTTGTCCTTGAGCCTCTGGTGCTCTCTTTCCTCATTTTCTTATAGCTACAATCAACAGTCTTTTTTTTTTTTTTTTTGGTTTTTCGAGACAAGGTTTCTCTGTGTAGCCCTGGCTGTCCTGGACTCACTTTATAGACCAGGCTGGCCTCGAACTCACAAAGATCCACCTGCCTCTGCCTCCCAAGTGCTGGGATTAAAGGCGTGCGCCACCACCGCCCGGCAATCAACAGTCTTTTAAACCTATAAATCCACATTAGTATCATAAGTCTCATCATGATCACTATCAAGTATTTGCAACTTACTTTGATTTTAGCTTTTTTAATCACTTGATTTCTTTCTTTTAGGGTTGTGGGGCCTGGGCATGCCTAAACACCTGGGTGGACTTCAGAGACAACTGTGGGGATCACTTCTTTCCTTCCATCTTGTGGTTCTTGTGGATCAAACCCAAGTCATCAGGCTCAGTGATGAGCAGCTGAGCCATTTTGCCAGCCAATTTTTAATTTTTATCTACTTATATATTAGATATTAAATTTGGAAAATAACAATAAAGATACTAAATACTCTTTAGCCTAGTGATTTTTCTGATTTGTGTCTTAATTTCAATCACGATCATTACCAAGTCTTTAATTTATATCCACCTATGTATGATTTGAAAATAGTCACTTCAAAGTTAAATTAAAATGAATAAATGAGTCCTTAGTAGTAAGTTCACCTCGTGATTTCCAAAATTAAAACCCATTTTTTTATCTTATGGTAATCATTTTAGGCTGATCTCACCTCATCATTGATGAGATCATTAATATGGTCAAATCATGACATTATCTAACTGTGCTTCACTTTTCTCTTTTGAGTAGAGCTGTACAAAGATGTACTTGTATGGTTATTCTTGGTGTCACCACAGTTACACAGATAACTGCTTATCATACAAAACACATGTATGTAAGCAAACACGTAATAAAAATCTACTTTGTTAACAGTAAAAAGAAAACCTATAATGTAAACAAAGAGAAATGACAGTTGAGAATTGCATAAAGTAACAAAATATGCATAAAATGTATACAGGAATTGGATCTTTCTTCAAGTTAAAAATATATATACAACAAAAACAGTGAGATGGCTTGACAGAGAAAACTCTCTAAGGACTTAAAAGCCATGTGTCTGAGTCATGTGACCATCTGTCTTCATAACTGAGTCTGGATAAAAGTTGGAGAAAGCAGAACACTATGACCAATACCCAGTGACCTCTCTTCTGGCTGTCCTCCTTTGCCCAATGTAGTTTCACACACCTGGAAAGTTCCAGAATGAGGCTTCTGCTTTACTCCAAGGCAAAAATCCAACTAAAGATCACCTCAGGCTTGGTTGTGCAGCACCCTGAAAATGGGAAATCATCAGAAATGGTGTCAAAGTTCCAAGCTAAACTCCCTGGAGAAAGACAGCACCACCATTTTTGAATTGGGCTATGGTGGATGCATTCAAATATGTTAGTTTTAGACTCATGTCCTTCACCCTCTGGAATATTATTCTTAAGTGGAATTACTGAACAATAAATTATACAACACAATTAATTTTTTAAATTGTAATAAGCACATGACAACAAGAAACAAAAAGATGAAGTTGGAAAGACAAGTTAATGTTACGTAGGCCATCCTGAACAAGGTGAGTACCCTTACAAAGAACCAGATATAAATTTTCCCAGAGTTCTCAACTGTGACCTTGCACACGGGCAATAGGATAATGGAAAAGTGGGTACAGGCAATGATAACGTATACAGAGTTGCAGAATCCCCAATGAACAGAAGTTCACAGATTCTCAAGAAAACACAAAATCATTTGGAAGTTTTGAAGCTGAAGGTAGAATTAGTATTTCAATTAGTATTGAAAATAAGAAATGCTACTTGGTGTTTCCTTTAAAAAATAGATACAAAGATTGGCAATATAACTCAGTTTGCAGGAATTTGCCTAGTATTCAAGAAGCCCCACTTTCAATCAAAGAACTGAGTAAATTAGCAGTTGTCTCACATACTTGGGTTCCTATATCACAAATTGAAACTCTGCTATATATGAAATCCAAACTTAGTGTGGCATACATGAGACGTCCCTCAAACAAACAAAACAATACATAGGAATACTACATAGTAGTATTCTCCCACTGTTGAGTATTCATGCATCAGTACATAGATTTATTTTTAAAGAAACATTTTGCAGAGAAATTTGTACTGCCTTCATTACTGTAGCACTTTTTATAAAGCCCAGGATATATAATGAAGTAAGTGGCCATCAAAGAGGAATTAGTAAAGAGAATGTGGCATATATAAACAACTGCATAGTCACAGTGACAGGGATACAGCTGGAGGGGGGCCTTTTAAATGACAAGATAGCTTGAAATAACAGTCATCTTAGAGCCTGCAGCCATGATGCTGAGCTGTAGGAGGCCTTAGCCCACAGTCATGGAAACACAGTAAGGGGAAGTAAAGAGCACACATCTAGGGCTCAGATGAAGGTAAAGACTGGTAACATTCCCTCACAGGTCTACCACAATCACTCAACAGATTCCAATGAGGGAATGCTTCTGCTCAACCTCCTGTGGCATAAAGACAAACACGGTTTCTTTCCTCTTTTTCTCCGCTCATAGGAACTTTGGCCTAATCTGGCCATGCGATTTTGAAGCCACCAGAGAGCCTTTCTCTCCTTATTGGTCATTTGTTTCAGTCAATGTTGTGTCATCGTCAAGTGCAAGAGACCTCTGTAGGGAGTTAGATTAATTTAGATTTAGTAACCATCTGATACAGTCTCTTTGTTTGTTTTGTTTTTTTGACACAGAGTTTCTCTTTGTGATAGCTCTGGCTGCCCTGGAACTCACTCTGTAGACCAGGCTGGCCTCGAACTCACAGAGGTCCGCCTGCCTCTGCATCCCGAGTGCTGAGATTAAAGGCATGCGCCACCATGCCTGACCTCTGATACAGTCTCTTAATTCGGGGCATGAAGATCAACTTGGCTGTGAGAGATTAGCTTATCAGCTTATGGAAAAACAAGCATGAAGTCAGGTGAAAACAGGAAACAAACAGGAGACTTAATGGACTGAAAAACAAGGTTGAAGCCAGGAAAAACAGGAAAGACTTAATGGACTAAGAAACAAAGTATTTGGCCTGGCATTGTTTTCAGCTGCTAAGTGGACAGAGCCCAAATTAAGCTGAAACAGAGTTCCTCCTAGTTAAGGACAGTGCATGGAGCCCCATCCAAGAGGCCCCCGATGCTAGAGAGCTGAGACTCCTGCCAAAAAAAGTCCTGGTCATCAGTTGATGTCCACATCTCTCTGAGGCAGAAAAAAGCTGGTGAGCAAAGAAAGCCTCAGCAAGACAGCAAAAGGCCAAGGACTAAACCCTGTGGCTCAGCTTTTACCTAGAGGGGTTTGATCTGTCCAAACTGTGGCCTGAATGGAACTGTGGCCAGCTTTAAAGACTGAGGCAGAACAACAGAGTTGCTGATACGAAAGAAATAAGTTGGCCTACAGATGGCTGGGGTCTCCCAGAGAGAAGAAAGCATCAAGCCTTATTTAAGGTGTGATTGCAATTTACCCTGACAAATCTACATCTGAGACATTCCAGAAAAAAAGGATGGCTAAGTGCGTTAAGGGTCTACCACAGAGACTGTGTTCCTGATAACTGAGGACCTGCACCAGAGACTGTATCCTTCTAAAAGGTTAGGAAAATAATAATCAATAGGTTTAGTGGTTAGGTTAAAGGGATTGTAGGAATTTATAGGGTTAATAATTAAGAAATTGTTGGTATTTGTTATAAGTGAATATTGTTAATAAATAAATACTTAATAATAATTAAAAAGTTCAGTAACAGGTGGTACTCAACGTGGTAGGACATTATGGGTAACTTAGCTTTCAAAACTGTAGAGGAAACTGCAAATTTTGAAACTATGGAACCGGTGGTTGACAAAATGACAATGTTTACAGCTGAATTCTGTCCTATTTTCCAGTCAGACTGGATGTTTTATACTGTTTACCTTTTCCTCTTTTATTGGCTTCTCATAAAGAAGTCAGCCTCACAATCAGAAAGTTTGCAAATGCAGATTGAGGAGCTAAAGAAAAATTTGCCAAAGATGGTAACTGCAACTGACAACTTTCCAATGGTTGAAGCAGGGAAGCAGGAGGAGTTGCAATGCATAGTGCGGCCCCGTCCTGCACTTCATACTTTCCTATCTAGGTCTCCAAAGCCGTTACATGAAACAGCAACAGCAGATCAGGCAAATAATGGTGTGAAACCAAGTGCACCCCCAGAGGGTTCGCTTGGTACTCCACAGGCACCATTAGCTTTTCCAGTAATTTATCAAAATAGGCCTGGTATTAATGAAGGTCAACCCAATCCAGAATTAACATGGTATCAAATTGATATGTTGGATTTGAAACGATTCAAAGAGTGTATTGTGTCTTATGGTATCAATTCAGGCTTTGTCAAGCAAATGCTTAATAACTGGGCAATGCACCATAGATTCATTCCTCAGGATTGGAAGGGACTGGAATTAGCTGTGCTGGAAGGTAGCCATCAATTACAATGGTTTTCATGGTGGAGACATGAAGCTACAAAGTTAGCACAACAAAATATGGAAAGGGGAATAAATGTTACCACTGATCAAATACTTGGTGAGGGACGGTATGCTGACTTAAGGGAACAAATTCATATGGATGACATTGCAATTGAGCAATGCCATAATACAGCTTTAAGGGCCTGGGACAAGATTACAGAAAATGGAGAAAGATATGTTTCCTATATTAAGATTATACAAGGTCTGGGAGAAATCTTTACTGCTTTTTTTACAAAGGTTGACTTCAGCTGTGGAGAGAAATGTACCTAACCCTGATATCAGAAAAGAGTTAATAAATACCTTGGCATTTGAAAATGCCAATGTCCAATGCCAAAGAATAATTAGACCATGTATTGGAGCCCCAATAAAGGATTGGATAAGAGAAGCAACAGATATTAGTTCTCAAGAATATCAGGCTAATATTATAGGACAGACCATTGCTAGGTGTATTAATCAATGCTTTAAATGTGGTGAATTTGGTCATTTCCAAAAGGATTGTACAGCCACAACTTCCAGAGCTCAAACTGATTTCAAAGTTAAAAATAACTGGTACCATGTTTCTGCAGTACGTGGTCATAACAGGGAACAAATGGTTTCTGATACCAATGGAAGGTCAAGGTCTCCAGGTTTTTGCACTAGGTGTGGAAGAGGTAAACACTGGTCCCGGGATTGTAGATCAAAAACAGATATCACAGGTAACCCTTTGCAGGGAAACGAGGGGAGGGGCCTGCCGGTTCAAGGCCCCAAATCAAAAAATCTGAACCATCATCCATCAGCCACTCAGAGAGAAATAATGAATCAGGAAGAACAAAATTAAATGTGATTGATCTTCTGCATGCAAATGAAGGCAATGCAGCTTTAGATCTGGCCACAGACAAGTCCATTACATTATTCAAAACAGATGAATGTTATACATTGACCACAGGCATTTATGGTCCTTTACCATCAGGGACAATAGGTTTAATCTTTGGAAAAGGGGGATTCACTTGTCAAAGATTTTTGGTACATCCAGGTGTTATAGATGGAGATTGTAAAGAAGAAATTAAAATTATGGTATCCATATGGAAAGAGGTGATGATTAAGGCAGGGGATAAAATTGCTCAGCTGCTGTTGTTTCCATATGCTAAGGGAAAGTCTGCTCCAATACAAAAAACAAAAGCATTTGGGAGTACTGAAAAAGGGTGTATTTTGGCAAACAATGGTGAATGACCAGAGACCAAAATTAAAAGTATGAATGAATGAAACTGAAATTGAAGGATTGGTGGACACAGGAGCGGATGTCACTATTCTATCTCACAATTCTTGGAATAAAAATTGGCCACTTCAAAAGGTCCCTATACATTTTATAGGGATTGGTAAAGTATCCCATGTTAAGCAAAGTGTACAATGGATTGAATGTGTTGGACCAGAAGGGCAAAAAGAGAAATTAAGACCTTATGTGGCTGACATACTTACTGTAAGACTGTAAAAATTAATGAATACAAGGCCTTCTCCTCCTTCATGAGACCCTGATCTCACTTCTCCTGGAGACATTCCACAGAACTCGGTCCTTGAGACTATCTAAACTTACATAGCTGACTGGTTTGCTTCCACTCCCCTCTGATCCCTCATCCTCACTCCCCACTTGCGTCATCACCTAACTTAACATACTCTTTGTTCCTTTATCCCCACCTGTGGCTATCGTCTAGCGGGCTAAAAGTTACTCCTCTATGCCCCCACCTTTTTTGTAGCTGCTTGTGTGCTTAAAACTGCCTGAAAACCGTTTTTGGGGCGTTCACTCCTCTACGGAGGTAGTCGAACCCCGGCGCATCGGCTTAAATAAACCTCGTGTATATTGCAACGAATCTGGGACTCTGGTGGTCTCTGGGCATCAGGATTTCAGGGAGCCTCCTCGTGGGTTCAACAAAACCCCTCTAGGCAAAAGCTGAGCCACAGGGTTTAGTCCTTTGCCTTTTGCTGTCTTGCTGAGGCTTTCTCTGCTCATCAATTTCTTTCTGCCTCAGGAAGATCCAGCCATCAATTCACCAGCACTTTCTCCATCAGATGATAAGGACTCGCTAGCATCGAAGCTCTCTAACATGGGGGCCCCTCTTGACTCCATCCACTTGTCCTTAAATAGGATCTCACCTTGTTCCAACTGTTTCAGCTTAATTTGGGCTCCGCCCACTTAGCCGCTGAAAACAATGCCAGGCCAAATACTTTGTTTCTAGTCCATTAAGTCTTTCCTGTTTTTCCTGACTTCAACCTTGTTTTTTAGTCCATTAAGTCTTTCCTGTTTCCTGTTTTTAGTCCACAAGCTGATAAGCTAATTGGTCACAGCCAAGTTGATCTTCATGCCCTGAATTAAGAGACTGTATCAGAAACCCCTAGATATTTACTAATCTAATATGTAATTAATTAATTAATCTAACTCCCTACATGTTTAGAACTTTCTGAGATCCAAGCCAACAAGGTCTGGGAGGCAGTTCTATGAATCTAGCTGTCACAAGCACACAGAACTCACCTATGATTTCAGGGAGAGAAGGCTAAAGGGAATCATACGAGAGGCAGAGTTAATGAGGTTTTAGTATTTAGTGTTTACTCCAATTAAGCATAAACTACAATAAATGCAAATGATCACAGCAATCCCAGTTCCAGCAAGTCTTAAACTTAATCCTAACATAGCCACATACTGAACCTAATCCTTAGGCTTAGAGTCTGCAGGTAAGGGCTCGGACGTGGTTGCCTTCTTTGTTATGATAATGAGAGCTTGACCACGAAGCAGGAAGTGGGCTCTACCATGAAGTGGACTCTACCGTGAAGTAGGCTCAGGTCTTTCTCTCTCTGGTCTCAGTCTCTCGCAGGTCTCAGTCTCTGGTGGGAGTGGTGCGGTCATTGCTGAGGTGTTGAGGGCTTTTCTCTGACGTTTGGGAATTGTCTGTCAAAGTGCTGACCAGCAGCAATTTACAGCAAACTGTAGGAGCCATGGTGTGCCTTCCTGTTTCAAACTACCAATATTTATATGTCTACCACTAGGGTTACACCCTGTAACCTGGCAACGAGGGTTGTGCCCTGGGTGGTGCGGCCTCCTTTGCACTCTAGCTAGGTTTTGATAAGCAGCTGTCATCTATACTAAGTCGCCTTCTGCTTATCTTTTTTTGTTTTGGTTTTGTTTTGTTTTTTTTTTTTTTGATTTTTCGAGATAGGGTTTCTCTGTGTAACAGCTCTGGCTGTCCAGGACTCACTTTGTAGAGCAGGCTGGCCTCGAACTCACAGAGATCCACCTGCCTCTGCCTCCCAAGTGCTGGGATTAAAGGCGTAAACCACCACCACCACCACCACCACCACCACCCGCACCTTCTGCTTATCTTAAAAGCATTACATCACTTTACTTTAACCTTCACACTTCAAACTTACTGTAATGCTAGTCCTAACAGCCATTTTAGGGGGCTGTTTTACAGGTTCCTTACATTACCCAGGGGTAGACTCTACAAACTTGTTTTATTGGGAGCCATGGGATCGAATTTCGTGCCTTGCTCCATGACAAGAGATTGAGCAGGGTAAAGATTTCCCCCTGGGATTTTTCCCAGTAATATTGACCCTTAAGGCCTGTTTTCAACAGCAAAGGGTTGAGGGAGAGATACTCCTTGATTTCCAAACCGGCTTCAGAGGCAGACTGGGACCAATTCACTACCGAGAGGTCAAGAGATGAACAGAAACCAAGAGACTCCACCTCTAGACTTGCAAATTACATGGGGAGAATGAGGGATAGAAACGAAAGAGGACACTAAGAATAAAAGGGAACAGGAGAGCAGTCAAGAAAGGCTATACCTTACTACACCTGTCAGCCCTTCCGCTCCACCATTTAATGAGGCTCCACCTCCTTGGGAGGGGAAATTATTCCCCCCCTCTAAGGGGCCTTCAAGGTCTAAGCCTCAGGCATTTCTGGTTAACCTGACCCAGGAGAGGCTAGGCCTGTCATCTGGTATCCATGGGAGGCAAATGATTTAAAGGAACTTATGAAGGCAATAGCAGAAGATGAGCCTGGTTCTCCTTGGGTGGAGACTGTCTTGCAGGGGTTGGCTCATCAGTCATGCATCCCACCTTTAAACTAGAGGTGGGGTAACCTCCAGCCCCATTAGCCCAAGGAGGAAAATCAATAGCCCAAGGGCCAATTAAATTATCTAAAGGGCCCTCCCCTGGTTGCAACTCCACACAGAAGCCCCCTAAGCATGCCTGTGAGGCACCCAGGGTGAATTGGATGGTACCCATTGTCCAGGGGATAAGGCCCAAAATGGACATTACATTGCAGGAAGACGACTTAGTATAGCTGACAGCTGCTTATCAAAACTTAGGTAGAGTGCAAAGGAGGCAGTACCACCCAGGATGCAACCCTGGTTGCCAGGTTACAGGGCATAGCCCTGGTTGCCAAGTTACCAGGTTACTGTTGCCTGATAGATACTGGTGCCAACCGGATTGTGTTAAGAAAAGAGGAAGTCCCTCACAGCTAGCAACTTGTCCCTGGGCCCTCAATCTTAGGAGTAGGAGGGAAGACCCGGTCAGAGGAAAGACAGGACTGGCTTCTATGGAAGAACATGGATGGATCCATGGGAGAGGTTAGTTTGGTTGTTTCAGGGCTCAATGTAAACCTATTATGTCAGGATATCTTGGGTCAGGCAGATGCCTACATTACCACAGCTCATAACGCCTTTTATGATGACATTTTGGATGAGGAGGAATCACAGTAGCCACTGAGAGAGTGACAGGCAATTTGGGAGAGGGCCTCCCCATTCTAAAGGCCACTGTTCCCCGGGTACCCCTTATTAAGTGGACCCCCAGGCCCCCAATATGGGTGGAGCAGTAGCCCTTCCCTTTGGTTAAGTTAAAGGCATTAAAAGAGGTTGTGGGCGAACAGTTACAGCTGGGACATATTCAACCATCCTTAGTCCATGGAATACTCCCATATTTGAAATTAGGAAGAAGTCTGGTAAATGGAGAGAGAATGTTAAGGATCTCAGAAAGATTAATGATCGGATGGTCATACAAGGTATGCCCCTGCAGGGGCTCCCTTGTTTACCTGCCATTCCAAAAGGCCTTCATTTACTGGTTATTGATATTAAGGACTGCTTCTTCTCCATTCCCCTGCAACCTCAGGACTGTGAGAAATTCACTTTCTCTGTGCCTTCTCTCAATTTTAGGGGGCCCGGTGAGAGGTATGAATGGAGGGTGCTTCCCCAGGGCATGGCTAGTAGCCCAGCCTTTTGCCAAAAGTATGTTCAGGCCCTCCTTAAACCCATTCAAAAACTAAAAGTTATTACATTGTATGTTTATATGGATGATATCCTCCTTGGTTCCCCTTCCCCCGAAACACTGGGAAGGGCATACAAAGTTTTACAAAGATCTTTGGCTAAGGGAGGCTTACATATTTCCTCTGATAAGGTTCAGACTCTCCCCCCTTTCAAATATTGGGGTCACAGTTGTCCCTGGAGGGTGTGAGTCCTTTAAAGCCCCAGCTCCATATTTCAGACTCTTACACATTAACAGACCTCCAGAGGGTTTTGGGGGAGATCAATTGGCTCTGAGCCTAGATACCTGTGTCTATGGGACAGTTGTTACCCCTCTTTGAGCCCTAAAGGACAGACTACCCACAGACATTATAACTTTGGGGCCTGCCCATAAGGATGCTGGGGTAAAGAAGGGGAAGCTGTGGCCATGTTTCAGGATGTTCAAAAGGCTCTTGACAAAGCTGAACTAGCTCAATATGAGCCTTATGAAGACCTTCAGCAATGGATCCTGCCCAGTGTTGCTCTGCTTTATGTCCAAGGTTGTTCAATGGGGTTAGCCATTACAGTGGGTTCATGCTGCTTTGGGAATTATGCCCAGGGTATATGCCTCATTGGACCAGGTGGCTGATTTAATAATAAAGACTAGGGACATCATGCTATGCCATTATGGGCACAACACAGACAAGACTGTAGTTCCTTATCGATTCACAGACTTTGAATGGAGTTGAAGGAATGACAGGCTGGCCCTATCTCTGAAGGATTTCTTGGAAAGCTAGACTGTATTACGGGTCATATAAATGGGTTACTTCCTTTAAAAACTTGGATTGGTTCTCCTATTGGGAACACACATCCAAATCCTCGTCCCATGGTTATAAGCGGGTCTGGTCCCCTCCACAGGCCTGTGGCAGGATCTTTTCATTTTACCTGCATGTCTATTTTATGATCTCAAATTGACCAATGTTTTTGGAAATGGGAAAGAGTCTCATTTTTTGAAAAATTTAGAATATTTAAAGTAAACAATGTCAGCCCAAGCTGTTGATGGGGGCTCATTTCCCCTTTTTGTTTTTGTAGTTAGGTTTTTTTAAGTTTTGGTGATGTCTCTCAATGATTTCCTGTCCTCTAGGATTATGGGGAATTCCTGTAGTATGTTTAATCTGCCATTGGTTAAAGAAGTTTTGAAGGTCCCTACTAACAATTCAAATTTAAGTCAATTATGGGGACAGGGGTAAAGAAGGGGCAGCTGTGGTCATATTTCAGGATGGTGACTTCAAAAATCCCTGTGAGGGATCAGCTCAGTTTAAAGAACTGTTTGCAGTCATCCTAGCTTTGTCCAAGGTCCCTCAATCTATGAACTTGTTCTCTGACAGCCAATCTGTGGTAAATTTGCTTCCTGGACTGCCTCAATCCTGTATAAAGTTGGATAGTAATCCCATCACCCCTTTAATGATTCAAGCATGAACATTACTACTTGACAGGTTAAATGTTATATGTGTACATCATCTCAGAGGCCATCAAGGGTACCTGGCCTGATGTCTTTAGGAAACTGCTTTGCTGATGAGAAAGCTTCATCTAGGGTCCAGGTTGCTACTATACAGGAGGCACATAGTCTTCATGATCTAAACCACCTTAATTGGAGAGGGCTTCACAAAAGATTTCCCCAGATCCCAATTGGAGATTTGAAAAAGATTGTTCGAACTTGCAAATCCTGCCTACCTTTTCTACAAGTCCCTCCTTTACAACTGATGGGAGTAAATTCCTGTGGCTTAAAACCTAATACACTAAGGCAAGCTGACATGACACACTATGCTCCCTTTGTCTCTATTGATAGTTTCTCTCATGCCTGTTGGGCCACTGCCCATACACGCAAAAAGGCTAAACATGCACAAAGTTATTTCTTACAATGTTTCCCACATTAGGCCTACCTCATCAGGTAAAAACAGATAATGGACCATGCTTTGTTAGTAGGGCCCTTCAAAACTTCTTTAACCAATGGCAGATTAAACATACTACAGGAATTCCCCATAATCCTAGGGGACAGGTAATCATTGAGAGACATCACCAAAACTTAAAAACCCAACTACAAAAACAAAAAGGGGGAATGAGCCCCCATCAACAGCTTGGGCTGACATTGTTTACTTTAAATATTCTAAATTTTTCAAAAAATGAGACACTTTCCCGTTTCCAAAAACATTGGTTAATTTGAGATCATAAAATAGACATGCAGGTAAAATGAAAAGATCCTGCCACAGGCCTGTGGAGGGGACCAGACCCGCTTATAACCATGGGACGAGTATTTGGATGTGTGTTCCCAATAGGAGAACCAAGCCCTATATGGGTACTTGCAAGGAACCTTAAATTTCTCCCACAGGGTAGGAGGTCTTTTACCGAACTTTTTAATTATTATTAAGTATTTATTTACTAACAATATTCACTTATAACAAATACCAACAATTTCTTAATTATTAACCCTATAAATTCCTACAATCCCTTTAACCTAACCACTAAACCTATTGATTATTATTTTCCTAACCTTTTAGAAGGATACAGTCTCTGGGGCAGGTCCTCAGTCATCAGAAACACAGTCTCTGTGGTAGACCCTTAACGCACTTAGCAGTCCTTTTTTCTGGAATGTCTCAGATGTAGATTTGTCAGGGTAAATTGCAGTCTCACCTTAAATAAGGCTTGATGCTTTCTTCTCTCTGGGAGACCCCAGCCATCTGTAGGCCAACTTATTTCTTTCGTATCAGCAACTCTGTCGTTCTGCCTCAATCTTTAAAGCTGGCCACAGTTCCATTCAGGCCACAGTTTGGACAGATCAAACCCCTCTAGGTAAAAGCTGAGCCACAGGGTTTAGTTCTTGGCCTTTTGCTGTCTTGCTGAGGCTTTCTTTGCTCACCAGTTTTTTTCTGCCTCAGGGAGATCTGGACATCAACTGATGACCAGGACTTTTTTCAGCAGGACTCTCAGAGCTCTCTACCATCAGGGGCCTCTTGGATGGGGCTCCATGCACTGTCCTTAACTAGGAGGAACTCTGTTTCAGCTTAATTTGGGCTCTGCCCACTTAGCAGCTGAAAACAATGCCAGGCCAAATACTTTGTTTCTTAGTCCATTAAGTATTTCCTGTTTTTTCTGGCTTTAATCTTGTTTTTCAGTCCATTAAGTCTCCTGTTTGTTTCCTGTTTTCACCTGACTTCATCCTTGTTTTCCCACAAGCTGATAAGCTAATCTCTCACAGCCAAGTTGATCATCATCCCCAGAATTAAGAGACTGTATCAGATATTTACTAAATCTAAATTAATCTAACTCCTTACATATCCCCCTTCTTGTAAAATAAAAAATAAATCTACAATCATAACTACATATACAATGTAAAATTGTTCATGTACAATACATAAATTATTTTAAATTTTTATCAGTGTACATTAAAGCAAGAATTAAAATAACCTTAAACTTCTCACAATACATAGTTTACATCTTGTGACAAAAGACATTAAAGCAAACAAAATGATTTTAAATTCTTATCAATAAACTTAATTTTCTATTACATACAAAACATTTTTTAAACTTGCATCAATAAACAGAATCTGAAATTTCTAACAATATACATCCATCATTACATCATTTGCTGTTTCAGGGATTGCAAGAATATTACTTTGAGTACCCCATTGTTATAGAAGATCTCTTCCCCATAAATTGATAGGTATTGTTGAACCTGCGAGGGGACTCCCTGAAATCCTGATACCCAGAGACCACTACAGTCCCAGATTTGTTGTAATATACAAGAGGTTTATTTAAGCCGGTGTGCCGGGGTTCGACTACCTCCGTAGAGGAGTGAACGCCCCCAAAACGGTTTTCAGGCAGTTTTAAGCACACAAGCATCTCCAAAAATTGGGGGCATAGAGGAGTAACTTTTAGCCCGCTAGGCGATAGCTGCAGGTGGGGATAAAGAAACAAAGAGTATGTTAAGTTAGGTGATGACGCAAGTGGGGAGTGAGGATGAGGGATCAGAGGGGAGTGGAAGCAAATCAGTCAGCTATGTAAGTTTAGATAGTATCAAGGACCAAGTTCTGTGGAATGTCTCCAGGAAAAGTGAGGTCAGGGTCTCATGAGGGAGGAGAAGGCCTTGTATTCATTAATTTTTACAGTCTTATAGTTTGACCTGTCCAAACAGTGGCCTGAATGAAACTGTGGCCGGCTTTAAGGACTGAGGCAGAGCAGCAGAGTTGATGATACGAAGGAAATAAGTTGACCTACAGATGGCTGGGGTCTCCCAGAGCAAAGAAAGCCTCAATCCTTATTTAAGGTGAGACTGCGATAGTCAATTTACCCTGACGAATCTACATCTGAGATATTCCAGAAAAAAGACTGCTAAGTGTGTCAAAGGGTCAACCACAGAGACTGTGTTCCTGATGACTGAGGACCTGCCCCAGAGACTGTATCCTTCTAAAAGGTTAGGAAAATAGTTGTAATAATTACCAATAGGTTTAGTGGTTAGGTTAAAGGGGTTGTAGGAATTTGTAGAATGAGTAGTTAAGTGTTTATATTTTTTATAATTGAATAGCTATCAATAAATAAATATTTGATAATTTTAAAAGGTTCAGTTACACAAACCTCTGCTTTAAAGCATATATTTCAGCACTTTAAGCACAGGCTCTTTAGTTTTTGAAGTTGCTTGTTCCATCCTTTCGGAGAATCACTCACCTCACTGACCGATTGGCCCTGGACCATCCCACCTCTCCCTTATGTAAACAAATCTCTCTTCCTGCCCCACGTTCAGGAGCCAGTTATGCCACAGAGGCCTTTACAGAGCAATCAGCACATAAGGGGGTCCCAGGGAAAAGGTGACTGCACCGACTCTCCAGACTTCACTAGGAAGACAAACAGATGTGATAGGGGTAATGTCTAAGCATTATCCATTTTTACTATTTTCGTACCCTAGCTTATATACAGAACCAAATGGGTGTTTCCACATGAGGCTATGTGGGCCAATCACATTAAAGGTCATCCTATTACATCACAGAACATAAGCCTGGTAACATGATAATCATGCATTGTCACACGTACAAAAGAAGTCTTGCTCACCCAATCAGCTATACCCACGATAAGGCTTCAACTCCTCCCCAGCATCTTCCGGCCAGTGCCATCTTAGATATCTCCCACCATACATGAAGATCTATAGGTGTACATGTAAATACAGACGTGTAGGTCTGAAGGCTTGTTTAAAATCCCTAAGGGAATAAGTTCATATTCTGTATACATTCCCCTCTTAGGAAAAAACCATAAACTCGGGGTTAAAAAGGGTTAGAAATGTATTTGAGACTACAAAGACACAACCTTAGGTATGCATCAAGATCCTCTTACTTTTGAGCTAACAGAATTCCCAGGGGTAGTGAAGAAGTACCAAGTCATAGGATGCAGAGGAATGGTTAGCAGAGAGCTTTTCATCTTCTGAATCATCAGTAGAGTCAGAAGACTGGGATCAAGGGGAGCCAAAGGCTTAGGGCTCCCTACATCTTATTTCCTTCTGAAAGACCTATCTATCCTGTGGTCTCTCCTTGTACCAATACATCAGGGGCCAACTGCACTGGCCAGGTACTAAGGTGAAAGATTACAAAGAGACCAGACATTTAATGGAATCACTTCTACCTGCTGATGAGCCTGTTTAAAAGAACAGAGCCATATTTCCATTGCTTCCCGGGCAAAGTTTCTGTGCTGGCAGCCAGTAACAGTATTTGTCTGTATCCTGACTGGTCACAGAGATCTTGTTTTTGTACTTTCTCCCCAGATACTTTTAGCCTTGTTTACAAAATGCACATGTGGCCTGTCCTTTTGCTCTGGGTTTGACTCATGGTTGTCCTGGTATCCAGGACAAGGTGCTTTGCATGCTTTATAGTTAATTTTATTTTTACTTCCTTGTTGCATTATTTTTTTTTAAAAATCCTTTTAAAAAAAGTTTCCATTTTTTAGTTTCATCCCTTTAGCAAAAAATTCGAACTCTTAAACTGCTACACCAACTATTTGGCTAGTCGTTTTACCATGAATTTTCTATTTTAAATTTATTAATAATTCAAATAAAAAATCAAACCTAAACCTACAAGGATAATACAAGTGGGGCTGTAGAGATGACTCAGTAAGGTTAAGAGCAACTGGCTGCTCTTCCAGAGGACCTGGGTTCAATTCCCAGCACCCACATGGCAGCTCACAACTGTCTGTAACTCCATTTCTAGGGAATCCAACATCCTCATACAGGCATACAAGCAGGCAAAACATCAGTGCACATGAAATAAAAAATAAAAAAAGAATAATACAACCTACTTATGGGAGGCTACAGTTTCAAAACTTACGTTCAAATTATATGCAAATGAGTTAAAATTCTGAATCTTAGGTATGTCATAAACAATGCCCATGAGTTAAAATAATTGTTCCTCATAAAACATCATTGGATGCTTACTTCATATTTTAAGTCATTGGGTGTATTAAACAATTTAGATCTGTGATATGCTGAGGGATTTTCTCAGTTCACAGAGACTCAAGTAGCATGCAAAAGGTGTTGGGTCTGATCCCCGTGGCTCCATACACCAGGCAGGAGTGGGAATGGGCACACTCCAACCAGCAGTTCAGAGACTGAAGCAGAAGGAGCCGGAGATCCAGGTTATTCCAATCCTCTCCTCAGCCATCCTGACTGCAAACACAAAAATAAAGTTACATATTTGCTCTTCTACTTTGTTTTGTTTTCTTTTTTGAGCTAAGGTATCTTTACGCAGCTCTGGTTGTCCTGGAATTCACTCTGTAGACCAGGCTGGCCTCAAACTCACAGACATCAGACTGCCTTTGCCTCCCTAGTGCTGGGGATAAAGGAGTGAGCCACCATGTCTCAATCTTCAAGGGCTTTGGGGTTTTTTGTTTTTTGTTTTTGTTTTTGTCCTTAAATTTCTTTTTTAAAAATTTTATGTGTATGAGTTTTTGTCTAAATGTCTGTCTGTGCACCTTGTGCCTTCTGAGGGGCCAGAAGAGTGTGATGATGAACATTACATTTAGAGGATAATTTACTGTGCCAGGCTTGTAAAAACAAAATTGTTTTTAGCTTGTATAAGCCATGAGGAAGTTGTTCCTGTCTTGAATGTATCCTGTCAGCTAACTTGCCTAAGAAGGATGACTTCCCTTTGCAGTGGGTTTTTTGTTTTGTTTTGTTTTGCTTTGGTTTGGTTAGGTTAGGTTTGATTTTTTTGAGACAGGGTTTCTCTGTGTAACAGCCCTGGATGTCCTGGACTCACTTTGTAGACCAGGCTGGCCTTGAACTCACAGAGATCTGCCTGCCTCTGTCCCCTCCCCCAAGTGCTGGTGTTGAGCCCTGGAGGGGGGGGGTTCCTCAAGGTCCCGACGTCCAGAGACCACCAGAGTCCCAGATTTGTTACAATATACAAGAGGTTTATTGACGATGCACCGGGGATCCACTGTCTCTGAGGAGGAGTGAACCGCCAAAAAGTTTCAGGCAGTATTTAAGCACACAAGCTGCAAATGAGTGGGTGCATAAAGGAGTAACTTCTAGCCAGCTAGGCAAAAGCTACAGGTGGGGGATAAGGGAACAAAGGGAATGTTAAGTGATGACACAGGTGGGGAATGGGGAGTGAGGGTAAGGAGTCAAAAGGGGAGTGGAAGCAATCCAGTCAGCTATGTAAGTTTAGATAGTCCCAAGGACCAAGTTCTGTGGAATGTCTCAAGGACCGAGTTCTGTGGAATTTCTCCAGCAGTCATGAGGTCAGGGTCTCATGAATGAAGGAGAAGGTCTTCCTAGGGAAGTGGTATTTATTATTTTATTACAGCCTTACACTGGGATCTTTGCACACCACCACGCCTGGCTGGGCTATTCTTAAAAACAAATATTTCAAGGCCCCAGCTATTCCTACATGGTAATGGGTCACAATATTAAATAATCTAACCACTAAATTCTGCTTTTGTATGAAATGCTTGCCTGCTTGTTGGCTGAGGCACCTGGGGGTTACAAAACAAGCTTTGTCTGCCATCCCAGACAGGATATGAGTTAATTTGGCTCTCCAAAATTATAACTTTATGGGTTTTGCCTTTAAAGTCCTTGTACTAATAGTAGCCAGAGCCTTACCTACGGCACTCTCTCTGATTCAGTCCCGGATAGTCTTTTTAGTAAAAAGTCTCTAATTTACCAAAACCAAAACTTAAGTCTGACTCTGAACAACCCCAGAACCACACAAAAAAGAAATTGAATCCCCTGGGACTGGAGTTACAGACAAGTGTGAGTTGCCATGTGGGTGCTGAGAATTAAACCCATGTCATCTAGAAGAGCAAGCAGTGCTCCTAACCACTGAGCCATTTCTACAGCTGCTTGTCCTTAATTTTCCATCATGAAAGGATGATAGGTTTTTTCATTGGTGTTCTGCATCCCCTGAACTGTAAGTCATAGCTCACAAATCCAGCTTTTGAAAGTTGATAAGATTTTCCTGGAAGAAAGGTGGCCAAAGTACATCAGAAAATCCATCAATCTTCTTCAAAACATTTGAATACACGTGTGGATAACAGGCTTGGAGCTCTAGAGGGACATGGGATCAAAAGCTCAGGGATTTTTTGTTTTGTTTTTCTAGATGAGGTTTCTCTGTGTAGTCCTGGCTGTCTGGAACTCTGTACACCATGCTGGCCTCGAACTCACAGAGATCTGCCTGCCTCTGCCTCCCGAGTGCTGGGATTAAAGGCATGCGCCACCATGCCAGGCAAGCTCAGGGAGTCCTCTCTGATCACAGACAGGGAACTCTAAGCCTCATATAAGAAGTGAATATTGGCCATTTACTGTTTTTTCTGTTGTAAGAGGGTCAGAGTTCACTTTTAATTCCAAATAAAACAGATTAAGTTCAACTCAGCCAAGTCTTTATTCAACTTTGCATTAGGGCAGATCAGTAGCTTAATGAGCCTGTGTCCAAAATTATAAAATGCCCACTAATTAATACTTAAAGGAATGGAAAATTTTGCATAGACATGGTGTACATTATGTGTGTTTTCAAGTTTTTCCTACCTTGAGCAATGATAATATATCATTGTCTTTGATGTGGTTGTTAAAATCCATTTCACCTGTTCTGATATTTTATGTCACTTATAAAAGTTTAATTTGGTCTTGGGACACCTGTGATATGAAAGCTACGTGTAGGGTATCACCAGAAGGAAGTAACCAGCAAGAACAATGCTGACGCCACAGGTGGAGGGGAATGAAGTAGATCGGAGTATAATAGCACATAGGGCTGGCAAAATGGCTCAGCTGGTAAAGGTGTTTTCTGCCTGAAGATGCAAGTCTGGCAACTTAAATAAAGGTAAAAAAAAAATTAGGTTCACAAAGTTACCTTCAACCTCCACACACATACCATGACATGCATGCCTACACACGTGTCTTTTACATAATAATGGAAATGACAATGTGACAGATTTAATGATCACACAGTTAGGACATTAATAATTACCTCCAATTATTAAAATTCATCCTATGAAGATGTGAGTTAATGTGTCCCCCTTTTATCTAATTTTATTTATTTACTTATTTAGCTCCCACACTTGGCTTTCAGATCAGTACATCACTCAGTACTCACCATGGAAGCTTTGTCATTCAGTAGATGGGAACTAACACAGAGCCCCACCAATGGTCAATGCCCCAACAGTGAGAGACTTGGAACACTCAGCCCTAAGTGAGGTATATGTATCAAGCCTCTCCCCTCAAGGCTCAGGTTCTGTGTGGAAGAGGAGTCAGAAAAATTGTAAGAGCCCTAAGTGATGGATGACCGAAGGAAACAGTGTCTTCCAGACACAGCAGAGCTGATACGCATATGAACTCACAGAGACTGTGACAGCACACTCAAGACCTGCACAGGTTCAAACCAGACAAAGCCCCAGCACCGAGAAGGGGAAGCGGGCATAAAATCCCACCCCTAACCAAGAAGCTCTCTGCAATTGATCGAGCTACCTGTGTCCTCCCTCTTTCCTCTATGCTAGCACTTTCAGACCTATACAAGCCCTTCTATTCCTTTCTACATGTTAACCAACTACAAGCCCTTGTAATACCCTCCATAGGCAAGGGGATAGGAGGGCACACATACAGCCCCATTGTATATTTTCCCAAAAACCTAGGTGGCATTCAGAGGGTCATCAGAATCTGTCATCCTGCCTCCAGACCCTAGCTGTGCTGACACTGCTTGTCCAGGAGGAAAATATGCTCCCTACACATCCTCACTACTCACTCAAGAACCTTATCAGCCACTTTATTTTCCCCATCCAAGGTACAGATTCTCCATGCTTGTTAGATTCCCAACCTCATATTTGAGCCATGTCCACCCCTCAATCCCACAACAGTCCTCCCCAATAACCATTTAGTTTCTGTTTCAGAAGTATGTATTCGACATCCTGAAATACAGAAAGTTAAAGAGGGAAACAGTGACGGAAAACCTTTTGGGGAGAGAGAGAGAGAGAATGCGTGCATGCTCTAAGTGGAACTCAACATTGCCAACATTCCACACACATTTAATTCCAGCACTCAGGAGGCAGAGACAGGCAGGTGTCTGTGAGTTCAAGGCCAACGTACAAAGCGAGTTCCAGGACAGCCAGGGCTACACAAAGAAACCCTGTCTTGAAAAAAAGAGGGGGGAGGGAATCCCTCACGGGGGAAATCCCTCACAGGTGTGCCAAATCATTTGGGTTTTAGTTAATTCCAGGTGTACTCAAATAGTCAGCCAAGAACAGCCATCTTTTGCCCATGCCTGTAATCCCAGCACTCAGGAGGCTGAAACAGAATTGCCTTATGGCAAGCTCAATGCCACCCTGAGCCAAGTCAACCTGGGCTATGGTGTGAGATTCTGTCTGAAAAAATATGAAAGAGAGAGAGAAAACATGAACCCTTAAACCAGTGTTTCTAAACCTTCCTACCCTTTAATACAGTTCCTCATGTTGTAGTGATCTCAACCAGAAAATTATTTTGATGCTATTTCATAACTGTAATTTTGCTACTGTAATGACAGTAATAACATAAATATCTGATATGAAGGATATCTGATATGCAAGCCTGTGGGGGTTATGACCCACAGGGTAAGATCCATTGCCCTAAAGGAATAGAGTTGTTAAGAGACAATTACCTGAGCCCAGCTATCTCAGGAACAACTTCCATCTTGTTGGCAGAGTCAAAACTGGGTTCACGCTCTCAGCCCCTATCCTGCTTCTTCAGGTGTTCCATGTTTGTCTGTTAACCAGTAAAGAATGTAAAGAGGGAAGTTGCCGATCATCTAAACTAAGGCAGACAAGTGGTAAATGTGTTGCCTATCACGCCTTAAATTGACTACGGGCAACTTGCCCACTTCTTTGTTCCCTTATCATTCTGAATTCCAGGTCAGAAGTCCAGGAGGGGACCCGACTGCAAAAGCTGAGTCAAGGATCCTGAAACCAGGTGACCGGGATAAGGCCCAGTCACCAACGTTTACTTCCTTCCCCAATCCCTCGTGTCAAAATATGATTGGACAATTCTACAGCCCAGCGCTCCCCCTTGCTTTGGAGTTCTATCCTTTAAAAATGCTGTGCAGTTTCTCTTTGAAGTCCCCGTTCAGTTACTGTTCTGTTCTGTGGCCCTGACTGATTAGTACCGGCCTGAATACACTAAAACTTTGTCATCTGCTTAAATACTAAAATGAATGTTCAAAGACATAGTTCCGGAATCTGTCCTATTGTCCCTGATTGGTCAGTTTTGCTGCCTAATTCAAATACATCTTTGCTGGACTCTTGTCACTGTTTGGGTTGTTTTGTATTTTCAAACCCCAAAAGAGTGTTGGCCTAACTCATGCAGCTCATACTAATAGTGATCTCTCTCAGTTTTTGAAGATCAAGTGTATTCACTTGGAGTGTGAAAACCTAAAAACTCAGCTGCCTTCAGAAGCTTTTCAATTTCATGAGGTTCCATTTATTGATTGTTGGTCTTAGATCCTGAGCTGTTGGTGTTCTGTTCAGGAAATTGTCACCTGTGCCAATGATTTCGAGGGTTTCCCCACTTTCTCTTCTGTTAGATTTAGTGTTTCCGGTATTATGTTAAGGTCTTTGATCCACTTGGACCTAAGTTTTGTGCAAGGTGATAAATATGGATCTATTTGCATTCTTTTACATGTTGACATCCAGTTAGACCAGCAACATTTGTTGAAGATGCTGTCCTTTTTCCATTACATGGTTTTGGCTTCTTTGTCAAAAATTAATTGACTATAGGTGTATGGGTTTATTTCTAGGTCTTCAATTTGATTCCATTGATTTGATAAACTTGTCTGTTTCTATACCAGTACCATGCTGTCTTTATTACTATTTCTCTGTAGTATAGCTTGAAATCATGGATGGTGACACCTCCAGATGTTGTTTTATTGTACAGGATTGATTTAGCTATTCTGGGTTTTCTGTTTTTCTATATGAAGTTGAGAGTTATTCTTTCAAGGTCTGTAAAGAATTGTGTTGGTATTTTGATGGTAATTGCATTGAATCTGTATATTGCTTTTGGCAGGATGGCCATTTTTATTATTTTGATCCTACCTATCCATGAACATGAGAGATCTTGTCATTAGAACAACTCGGCAGCCTACAGATTGGGAAAAGATCTTCACCAACCCCACATCTGACAGAGAGCTAATATCCAAAATTTATAAAGAACTCAAGAAATTAAACACTAACAAACCAAGTAACCCAATAAAAAATGGAGTACAGAGTTAAACTGAGAATTCACAACAGAGGAATCTAGAATGGCCAAGAGTCACTTAAAGAAATGCTCAACATCCTTAATTATCAGAGAAATGCAACTCAAGACGGCTCTGAGATTCCATCTCACTCCTGTCAGAATGACTAAAATCAAAAACTCAAAAGACAGCATATGCTGGTGAGGTTACAGAGAAAGGGGAACACTCCTTCATTGCTGGTGGGAGTGCAAATTTGTACAACCACTATGGAAATCAGTCTGGTGATATCTTAGAAAACTTGGAATAGCTCTACCTCAAGACCAAGCCATACCACTCCTGGGCATATATCCATTGGTGAAATTCCTTACCAGTCCATAAGGGCAGCTCCTCAACTATGTTCATAGCAGCTTTATTTGTAATAGCTAGAAACTGGAAACAACCCAAATGTTCTTTAACTGAAGAATGGGTTAAAAAAAACTGTGATACATTTACACAATGGAATACAACTCAGCTATCAGAAACAAGAAAATCATGCAATTTGCAACCAAATGGATGGAACTAGAAAGGCTCATCATGAGTGAGCTAACTCAGACTCAGAAAGATACATATGACATATATTCACTTATAACTGGATTTTAGCCATAAAGTACAGGATAACCATCCTACAATCAATAGACCCAAAAGAACAGGAACATGGACTTAGTTACCTGTTAGTGGGACACCCACCATAGTGGGACTGCCATGTATGCCTCCTGTGCAAGAGGAAGCTCTTAGACCTCATGTGACTAACAAACTGAGGGTGGCTGATACACGGAGGCACCCCACACCGGAGGGATGGGATGGGTGGGAGAGGGGATAGAGGGTGGTAGGGTGGGACTGGAAGGGGGTGGAGGGACTGGGTCATAACGGAGACATAACTTGAAGTAATAAATGTTTAAAAAAATAAGAAATAGAATACAGATAATATGAAAGGGAAAAGTGGAATAATGGGAAAGAATAGTTAGTTGAGTTAGAAAATATGAAGTTGGTGTAGAGAAGGGATTATGGAAAGGGATACTTAACACTAAAGACTTCTGTAACCACTAAATGGAAACTGAATACTCTAGGGAAAAAAATATATATATGTGCACATATTAAAGAAAAAGAGTTCCCAGAGTTACCCTATAATTAGTGGAGGCACAATGCTTGTCCTAGACAGCTGACTGATAGCAAATAAAAACCCTAATGCTGAGTAAAAAACAAAACAAAACAAAACAAAACAAAAATAAAAACAAACTCAGCTGGGCTAGTAGTAATGCCTGTACTGACAACACTAGAGAGGCTGAGGCAGAAGGGTCCTGGGTTCTAGGGCAGTCTGGTTTTTATATAGCAGCCTTTGTTATATAGCAAAGAAACCTACACCCATTCTGGGTTGTCCAGTTCAAATGTCAGACTAGAGTAGGGGATTCCTTTTCTAAACGTGGATCTGTGAGGATGGGGAAACCATGAGGCAAACCCTAATCTTATATAACAGGGACACTTTTTTGTTTGTTTACATGGATGAGGTGGCTTCCCAATGGGTAAGCACTGAACTATGCCCTCTAGTTCACTTTATTTTTATACAGGGTCTCATACAGGCTGGCCTCGAACTAATTACAAGGGCTTGAATTCCTGATATCCTGCTTCAGCTTCCCAAACTCTAGGAATACAGAGTGCACCGCTATGCCCAGCTTCAAGGTTACTTTTAAGAGTGTCTTGCAGGCCAGAAGGTGGTGGCACACAACCTTAATCCCAGCACAGACAAGTGGATATCTGTGAATTCCAGTACAGCCAGGGCTACCGAGAGAAACCCTGTCTTGAAAAGCAAAACAAAAGAAAACAAAAAAGTGTCTGCAAATAATCATGATTTTAGGAATAGCCTCATAGCGCTAACCAAGCCTCCATCCATGGAGGACTTCAGGTCCTTTTGCAAACACTATATTCTGGATGACGCTAGATGTCGCACCTCTAGAAGCTGAGCATATTTGCGTTCCCTTATGCAGAAGCAGCTGCGGGAAGACATCGGGGTCTTAGCAGAACAACTTAAATGCAGAAGCCTCCGCCCATCCCCTCCGCCTCTGGGTCAATTTAGAAAGCGGACTCCTTCAAGGTCTCGGGCGGAGGAGCGGGCGTGGCCATGCTACGCACATGCGCGTGACGTCATAGAAGTGTGTCGGGCTAGGCGACTGGCACTTGCGCGGTTTCCTGGAGAGCAAGTAAAGCCTATTTGCCGGAAGGCCCGCGATGGTGAGTGCGGCCACCCCCCCAAGGGAAGAAGGTAGGGGAGGGCTGCTGGTACTGTCAGTCGGCCGGGCTCGGAGCCACGGGTTTCCGTCCCTGGATTTGGGCACTGGAAAGCTACGCAAGTGAGGCCCCGGCTGTTCGCCCCATGGTCACTGGTACCCCCTCTGTTTTATGAAGGTGTTGGAAATAGCCTGCAATTTAGCTCTTTGTAGGGCTAGAAATAAATCTCTAAATATCCACAGCCTTCGCTTATTTCTAAACCTCAGCTTCCCCTCTCCAGCTTAGAACAAAACTTCGTGATCTCTGTTTGGCCTCCGTGGTGCGTTCACACGCCCAGTGTTTAGATACTGTAATCCGTGTTGGGGTTGGAGAGGTGGCTCAGCGGTTAAGAGCACTTGCTCCTCTCCAGAGAAGGGGTTCAACTCCCAGCACCCATATGGTGGTTCACAACCATCCATAATTCCAGTTCTAGGAGATCCTTATAACCCCTCCTAGGCCATGAGGCACACAGGTGGTACACATACGTATTTGCAGGCAAAACGTTCATACACATAAAATAAATCTTTTCTTTTTTTCTTTTTTTTTTTTTGATATTTTGAGACAGGGTTTCTCTGTGTTAACATTCCTGACTGTCCTGGAACTCACTCTGTAGACCAGACTGGCCTTGAACTCATAGATCCCCCTCCTTCAGCCTCCTGAGTGCTAGGATTAAAGGTATGTGCCACCCACACCCTTCTTTAAACTTTTTAAAAATTATATATAATTTTTATATATAACTATATGTATAATTATATATAGCCTTTATTATTTTGAAGGGTCTTGAGGATTCCCTATGTTCTTTTTGTACAAGTGTTTGAAGTTTTGAGTTTTAGTCTTTAATCTGTTTGGAATATGTTTGTACAAGGTGAAATATAAGAATTTAACCCATTATTACACAGGTACTTTTACTAGCACCATTTATTGACTAGGCCATCTTTCCCCCATGCATGTTACAGGGTTCTTTGTCAAAAATTTTGTTAGCTTAGCTATATCGTCTTATTTTGAGATTCTGTATTTTGTTTCACTGGATTCTCTCCTTTCTGTCATTATAGCTCCAGTGTAATCTCAGTTTTGGAGTTGTGAGGTATTCTTTCTCCTAGCATCACCGTGCCAGTGTGTTGCCTTCTGTGATTCCATATGGATTCCTGGATTTTTTTTTCTAAACCTGTGAAATATTATATCGTAATTTCGATAGACATTGCATGCAACTGTAAATTAGTTTTGGTAGTGTACTCATTTTCACAATATTACTTCTGCCAATCCAAGAGCATGGAGGGGCTTTTCATCATTTAGTATCCTTTATGGCTCCTCTATTCAGTGTCTTAAAGTTCTCATTGTAGATGCTTTTTCTTCTTTGGTTAAATATATTCCTAAACACATTCTTTGGAGTTAATTTGAATGGGCTTTTTCTCAATTTCTTCCTCTGAGAGTACATTCTTGGTATATATGAGGTTTTTTTTTTTTTTTTTTTTTTTTAATATATAGAGGCAGGTGGATCTCTGACTTCGAGGCCAGGCTGGTCTACATAGTGAGTCCAGGACAACCAGGGCTACACTTGAGAAGCCTGTCTTGACAAACAAAACAAAACAAAATTGATTTTTGTATTCTGCAACTTTACTATGTTTACTAGGTCCCAGGGTTTCCTAGCAGATTTAATAGAGCCTTTTAGGTAAAGAATGTGACCTGCAAACAGACATGGTTTGGCTTTTCCCTTCATACTTTTTTCTCAGTTTTTCCTTTCTCGTGTCTATAACTATGACTTCAAACACTCTAGTGAATAAGAGGGAAGAGTGGACATCCTCGTTCCACTCCTGATTTGAGAGGAAATTCTGTTTGTTTCCATTTAATAGATTGTTGACTATAGGTTTGTTATATAAAGCCTTTATTATTTTGAGATATGTTCCATCTATTATTAAGGCCTCCAGGACTTTTATTATGGAGGTGTGTTAAACTTTGTCAAATGTCTTTTCAGCAATCAATCAAGTGGTGTGATTTCAGTTCTTAAGATTATTTAAAGGGTGTGTTATATATTCTCTCTCTCTCTCTCTCTCTCTCTCTCTCTCTCTTTAGGGTTTATCAACAAAGCCCTGGCTGTCCTCAAACTCACAAAGTAAACTAGGCCTTGAACTCACAGAGGTCCTTCTGCCCCTGCTTCCCAAGTGCTATGATTAAAGGAATGCACCATCACTCCTGGATCTTTTTTAAGATTTGTACTTCATGTATATGGGTGTTTTATTACCTACATATATGTCTGTGTATTATGTATATGCTTGGTGCTTGAGGAGGCCAGAAGAGGGCACCACATCCCCTAGAACTGGAATTATAGACAGTTGCAAACTACTGTGTGGGTGCTGGAAATCAAACCCAGATCCTCTGGAAGAGCATCTGGTGCTCTTAACCACTGAGCCATTTCTCCAGCCCTTACAGTTCTTGATTTACATATGTTGAACCTTTATGGGATGAAACCCACTTGGTTGTTGTAGCTTGAATGAGATGTCCCCCATATTCTCTTCAGTTCATGGCCCTGTTTGGGGAGGCTTATGAGGTGTGGTCTTGCTGGAGGAAGTATGTCATTGGGTTGAGTTTGGGGAGCTTAAAGACGTGGAGCCATTTGGAGTTTGCTCTCTCTACCTCCAGCTTGTGGTTCAAGATGTGAGCTCCTTCCTGTTCCTACCTGGTACCTGCTACTTGTAGCCACACTTCCTCACTATGATGGTGATGGACTCTTAGTCCTCTGAAACTGTAAACCCAAAATAAACTTTTCATTCTGTAAGTTGACTTGGGTTATGGTGGTTCATCGCAGTAATAGAAAAGTAACTAAGACATTTGCAACAGGTGATCATTTTAATGTACTCCTAAATTTAGTTTGCAGGTATTTTATTGAGAATTTTTGCATCTCTAGTTATTAAAGAAATTACTCAGTAGTTCTCTGTTGTACCTTTATCTGGCTTTGGTTTTAGAATAAAACTAGTTTTGTAAAATGAATCTGGTCGTGTTTTACTTTCTATTTATGGAACAAGTTAAGAATTTGTGTAAGATCTACCTGAAAGTTTGGTAGAATTCCATAGTGAATCGTGATTTTTGTTTTTGTTTTTGTCTTTCAAGACAGGATTTCTCTGTATTCATGGCTGTCCTGGAATCACTCTGTAGACCAGGCTGGCCTCGAACTCACAGAGATCTGCCTGCCTCTGCCTCTTGAGTGCTGGGATTAAAGGCATGTGCCACCATGCCTGGTGAATCCTGAATTTTTCTGGTCCTGGGTTTTTCTTGGCTGGGGGATAAGAGGGTTTTTTGATTATAGCTTTGATCTCATTGCTTCTTATAGGTCTATTTAAGTTATTACATCTTCTGGGTTTTATTTTGATTGATGATACACCTTTAGAAACTCTTGTTTCTTCTGAGCTACCAGCTTTTAGAGTGTAAGTCCTCATAGTCATCTCTAATAATTTTACGTATTTCACTGGAGTCGATTATAATGGCATCCTTTTGATTTCTACTTTTAATTTTTGGTTTTTCCCTTTTTTATTATTTTTCTTTTCTTTTTGAGACAGGGTTTCTCTGTTTAGCCTTTGCTATCCTGAATCTTACTCTGTAGACCAGGCTGGTGTTGAACTCACAGAGATCTGCCTGTCTCTGCCCCCCAAGTGCTGGGATTAAAGGCATGTGCCTCTATGCTCTGCCATTATAGACAGTTTCCTACTGCCATGTGGGTGCTTGGATTTGAACCCAGGAGCAGCTAGTGCTCTTAACAGCTGAGCCTTCTCACCAACCCCCTCCCTTCTTTTTGTCAGATTGGCTAAGGTTCATCTAACTTTTTCAAAGAACCAATCAACTCTTCAGTTGATTTTGTATTTTGTTCTTTGATATATGATATATAATGAGGCAGCAGGGTTGGGGGGTTACTATGGTATGGCCCATGCCAGGGTACCCTCTGAGGAATTACACCACACAATAGGTCTCATATAAGGAGGTTTATTGTAGGAAAGGGGAGCAGTGGGTGTGAAGGTTTGGAGAAGGTGGGGTAGTGGGTGGCAGCAGCAAGCCATAAGGGCAGGGGAAGAGAGGAAGCAGAAGGGGGCAGAGAGAGAAAATGTGGGGACAAATTGAGAGCTGGGAGTGGTCTGGGTCCTTATATCTGGTACACACCTGGCAAGAGGCAGGTGATAATTTACGACATTGCTAGGTCCCCAAGGGTAGGCTAGTGGGATCACCTGTATGCTAATATTTTCAAGCACTCTTTCTTTTTTGGATTTTTGAGTCCGGGTTTCTCTGTGTAGCTCTGGCTGTCCTGGAACTCAGTAGACCAGGCTGGCCTCAAACTCACAGAGATCTCCCTGCCTCTACCTCCTGAGTGCTAGGATTAAAGACATGTGCCACCACCACCCAGCAATAATGTATTCTTTAGTCTTCATTTTGGTAGTTTCTCATATTGTTGATTTCTAGTTTTATTCCATTGCAGTCTGATAAGTAAGGAATTATCTTTGGGTGTTTTTGTTTTTTAGATTTGATTAATTTGGGAGAAGATTCTGTGTGCTGCCCAGAAAATGTGTATTTTTTTTATCTGTTAGGGGGAATATTTGTCTTAGTTAGGGTTTCTATTGCTGTAAATGGATTATAACCATGGCAACTCTTATGGAGGAAAACATCTCATTGAGACTGGCTTACAGTTCAGAGGTTTAGTCCATTATCGTCATGGCAGGAAGCATGGCAGCATGCGGACAGACATGGTGCTGGAGAAAGAGCTAATAGTTCTACATCATGAACCATAGGCAGCAGGAAGAGACAGCCACTAGGCCTGGCTTGAGCTTCTGAGACCTCAGAGCCCACCTCCAGTGACACACTTCCTCCAACAACACACACCTCCTAATAATTCTCCAACAAGGCCACACTGCCAAATAGTGCCACTCACTGGTGACCAACCATTCAAACACATGTCTATGGGTGTCATTCCTAGTCAAACCACCACAATATTCAATGTATTTGTTAAGTTCAGTTCATCAGTAATATATTTTAGCTCTAAAGTTTGTTTTAGTTCGGAAGACCTATGTGACTATAAGAGTGGAGTATTAAAGTCCCCCATGTGGTCTTTTATTATTTGTTCTATGAAATTCAAGATTCTGATGTTTTGATGTATAAAAGTTTACAATTGTTTTATCTTCTTAATGAATTGTTCCTTTTATCAATATGTAGTGTGTTTTTTTTAATCTCTTCTAATTAATTTTGCTTTGAAATTTACTTTGCCCGATAGACAGCAACATCTACTTGATTATGTTTTCCATTTGCTTGATTTGTTAGAGTTCTCTAAAGGAACAGACTGATAGAATGAGAGAGAGACTTGTGTTTGTCTTGAAATACCTCGTTAGTCATAGCTCCTTGGGGCAATTCGTCAGCAGTCCAGCTGAGTCAGCATACACAGGAACAGGTACAAACCGCAAAGGGAACATAGCTAACCTGGAAACCAGCAGCAGTGCAGTTTTGCAGAGTACCAGCAAGGTCAGCCAAAGAAGCAGAGGCTCTCTTGGCCCTGGGCTTAGTCCGACCTGGGCCAAGATCTTCAGCAAGATTCAGCAGTAGCAAACCTCGGCAAAGCGTTGTCTGGAGTCTTTAGAAGTGAAGCAGTGGTGAGAAGTGATACCAAGCAAAAAGCCCGTCTGCGTTTCTGGGGCCTCCATTTATACCTCCTCAAAATCTGTACAAGGATGCTTTCCAGTTGGCCAACCTCTCGCCCTCCGCATTAGGAGATACTTCCTGTTGACCAAGATCACATGCTCTCCAAGGAGTCTGTCCATTAAAGGATGTTTTCCAGCAAAAAACATGTTCCCCGCACATGACAGTTTCTAGATGGCAAAATACCACATGCTCTTCCATCAGGATATTTTGCATGCCCCTTTCACAAGTCCATTTTTCAATAGTGGACAAAGCACCCCCACAACCCGTACTTGACCAAAACAAAAACATATTCATTCAACACAGTGCGTTTCTAAAGAAATGAAAAGCTTCACCACAAATGTTGAAAGACAGCTTTGCAGATTATAGCATTCTTGGATCACAGTTTGTCTTCAGGGCTTGAAATAATTGATTTCAGGGTCTTCTTGCCTTTGTGTGTGCTGATGAGTCTGGGGCAGTTCTGGTATTTCTGCCTTTGAATGTCTTTCTCATGCTGCTTTTAGAATCACTTTTTAACTTCTATTTTTGACATCCTGACTTAGGTGTTCTGGGGAGTTTCTTCTCTGTTCATCTATTGGGAGTTCTATATATCTATTTCTTTGTGTAAATATGAGACCTTTTTAGCTATAATTTCTTTAGTTTTTGTTTTGTTTTTGTTGTTTGTTTTCGAGACAGGGTTTCTCTGTGTATCCCTGGCTGTCCTGGACTCATTTTATAGACCAGGCTGGCTTCGAACTCACAGAGATTCACCTGCCTCTGCCTTTTGAGTGCTGGGATTAAAGAGATGAGCCACCATGCCCGGCTTCATTTTTTTTTTTTTTTTGTTCTGTCCAATTTTAGGTCTATTCCCTCTTCTACACCATTACTTCTCAATTTTATCCTCTTGAATGTATCCCAGACTTTTTGGAAATATCATTCATGTCCCTTAGTTTGTATTGTTTTTCCACTATATAATGTCTTTGTATTACTGTGTCAACTTTGTCCTCCATTCCTGAGATTTGTTCTTCTGCATGGTCTTGTCTGTTAATGATAGTATCTGTTGTGGATTTTATTTAGTTGACCATTTCCTTCATTTCAAGTGTTTCTGTTTGATCGTTGTCTTTGTTAGGGTTTCTGTTACTGTGATAAATACCATGACCAAAAAGCAAGTTGAGGAGGAAGGTACATATATTTGGCGTACACTCTCACATCACTACTCAACACTGAAGGCAGTCATAGCAGGAACTCAAGCAGTGCATGAATCTGGAATCAGGAGCTGATGCAGAGGCCATGGAGGACTATTGTTTACTGGCCTGCTCATCCTACCTGCTTGTCTTTTTTTGTTGTTGTTGTTGTTGTTTGGTTGGGTTTTTTGACTTTTTTGTTTTGTTTTTTCAAGACAGGGTTTCTCTGCCACATCAACCACTGATTAAGAAAATGCCCAGCATGCTTGCCTCAGTCTAATCTTATGGAGGCATTTCCTCATTCGAGGCTCCCTGCTCTCAGATGACTAACTTATGTCACGTTGACCTAAAATTTAGCATACACAATTGTTTTTCAGGGTTTCAATCTCCTTGCTGTTTTTCCTCCATATTTTGGACTTTTGTCTGCAATTGACTGTTCTCTCTTAGACATTTCAGCTATCTCTAGGTTTAGATTATCTTATAGGGCAGCTGGTTGTGGGTGGTGGTGCCATATTCCTTGTTTCCTTGTTGTTTGCAAATGTGCTGGAGTAGGTTTGTTCTAAATTCCCCTTTCCCCAAGCCTATTGGGGTATTTCATTTTGTCTCTTCTGTAACAAAAAAAAATTTATTTAAAACACTTATATTTATTAATACTTAACAAACACCTATAAAATATCTATATCCTATAAACTAATAACTAAAACCTAATACCTATAAACACTTAATATCTAAGAACCTCTAACCAACCCTATCTTAATTTTCTTGAAAGGATATTAATATTCTCAATGTAGGTCTGTGCGGGGAAACTTAATTTTAGCAGTCAAACAGTCCCAGCAGGCAGTCCTATCCAAACCTAGCATCCATTGGGCCTAACTTTGCCAGTTCGTATGGTCAGTTTATTTCAACCGCTAGATTGTGGCCGGCTTATAAGGTCAGCCTGTTTTAACCGCTAAACTGAGGTCAGCTTCCTCCCTCAGCTGAGACTCAGTTCTATAGTCTTCTCAGCCGTGTATGCTTCATGGCCTAATGCTCCTATGAGGCCTCCAAACTCTGCCCATGATGCTCAGTCTCCCAGTGCTCTCAGGTCCTGAACGAACAACTTTAGTGCCTAGTTTTTAAGAACGCTCTCTCAGCAGGTTCTATGCTGTGCCTTTTCTACCAGCCTTCTTAGGCCAGTTTACAGGATGGACCTCAGGCTATTGTGGCCTAATTGCTGAGGAATGACATACCTTGCTGTACATTTCTCCAGCGTGTGTTGTCTTCTCAGTCTGTGAGGGCAAGAGGAAGAGAGAGCCACGTGGAGCTCTCTGGTTTTTATATAGCATTGTCTTGTGATCCTTGGTGGTCTCAAAGGCCCACAGGCTCTCGAGATATTCAGCGATCCTAGTTGATTCTCAGGGCAACCAGAGCAACTGACATACTCTGCAGCTTGTGCAGTTTCTTAGCCATGCCCCTTCAACAAGGCATTTCATATTTTTCACAGAGCTGTGGCCTCAACTGGGCTCCACCCATCTCGGCTCCAAATCCAAGGGATGCCAAGCTCCTCCTTTATGTGCTGCCTTTATTTGCATACTAATACACTAAAGAGAAATAACTTCTACCAAAACTCTTCCCAGAGAAATATCTGCATGAAGCTCAGCTAGGGAAACTGGTGAAACTCAGGGTTGATAATAAAATTGAGTCACTGCGGTTATCCCGTCTTGGCTGTGTGCCAACCTGACCAAGCATGGGGCTGCAACACTGGGTTCCAAGGTAAACAGATGCGGTAAAAACCCTGGTTATCCTCGGACTCTATGAGCCATGTGGGTTCAGGATAGCAAACTTCAGACTCACTGGAAATGGTCTACTATCTTTGGGCTGTGATTAGAGCCACAGGCCCACAGTTACCCGTGGAACTACAGTAATACAGACTTTAAATCCTGCAGTGACCATTGAGACCTCAGAAGTTAGAACCCAACACCCACCTGACTACAGCAAGTCCTTCGGGGGATGGCACACTGGAGCCAAATCTCAGCTCTGAGGCCACTGAGCTGGAGCCCTATTTGTAGGATCCTCTCTGGTCCTACAGAGGCCAGAGACCTTGTTGCCAGGCACACTCTTGAGCATTCTTGATTTTTAACCTTTTTTAAAAAGATGTGTATGTGTGTGTGCATGTGGTTGTGAGCCACCCTACCTGAGTGCTGGAAGTGGAAATTAGTTGCTTGGCAAGGATAGAAAGTATTCTTGACTGCTGAACTATCTCTCCAGCCCCTTCTTTTTAATTATATTTAATTTTTTCAGTTTATAATTACATCATGTCCCCTTCCCTTTCCTTAACACTTCCATATGCCCCTCCTTGCTCTCTTTCAAATTCTTAGCCTTTTTTTATTATTACATATGTGTATATATATGTAATAATGAGCATATATATAATAAATATATATGTATGTAGAGATATATATATATGTTTCTAAATGCATAAATACACCCTGCTCAGTCTATATGTTACTAGTATGTATGTTTTTAGTGCTGACCATTTGGTATTGGATAACCTGGTGTGCTCTTCCCTGGGGAAGATTATGTATCCCATTCTCAATTGCCTGTAATTCTTTGTGTAGGGTTGAGGCATCACGTGGGCTTTCTCTGTCCATGCTAGTCTATTGTTGTCCTTGTTTGGTTTATGTTTAGGCAGTCAGAGTGATGAAACTTTATGGGTGTAGCTTCTAACATTCTGACAAGTGATACAAACTCCCAATAGACTCCCTACTCCTCTGGCTGTTTTGTTTTGTTTTGAGACAGGGTTTCTCTGTGTAGCCCTGGATGTCCTGGACTCACTTTGTAGACCAGGCTGGCCTCAAACTCACAGAGATCTGCCTGCCTCTGCCTCTAGAGTGCTAGGATTAAAGGCGTGTGGCCACCACACCAGGCTTCCTCTGACTTTTAACAAATTTTCCACACCCTCTTTCTCAATGATTCCTGAGCCTTAGCTTGCAGTTGTATGAACTGGGCTCCACAACTCTGCATTCTGATTGGTTTTGGTTTTCTGTAATGATCTCCGTCTATTTCAAAGAGAAGTGTCCTTTGTGATGAGTAAATACTACAGTCCTGGGAGTAAGGACAAACATTTAGAGTATAGATAGGGTTTTGCTGATTTAATAAAGTGGGAGCTGTAGGTTCTCCTAATCGCGCCCCCCACCCCAGTTGCATTTTAAAGTGTATTTTGGAGGGGATTGTATCAGTCACTTTTCTGTCACTGTGATAAAGCACTGTGACCAAAGCAACTTGCAGAAGAAAAAGGTTATGTTTCCAGGGGTAGTGTCCTTGGAGTCCACAGTTAAAACCGTAAGCCATCTGACATGGATGCTGGAAACCAAACTTGACTCTTCTGCAAGAAGAGTTTGTGCCTCTTAATCTCCAAGCCATCTCTCCAGTTCTACACGCACCTTTTTGTTAAGATTATGTATTTTTGTGTGGATGTGTGTGATATGTATGTGTGAGTGTGTTATTTGGGAGGGGGGAGATTTCAAACCCAGGGCTTTGTACATGATAAAGATTCCAGAAATGAGCTACATTCCCAGCATCTGTTTTTTCTTGCTATTGTTTTCCTTGTTTTTGTTTTGTTAATGTGGGTCCTACTGTATATTCAAGGTTTGTCTCAAACTCACTTTGTAGCCTAAGCTGGCCTCAAATTCTAAATCTTCCTGCCTCTTCTTCCTGAGTAACAGAATACAGGCATATGTGTCATGCCCTGCTTGGTCTCTGTTCTTTTGTTGTTTGACTGCTGGGAAACCTTACCTCTTTCTCGCATACCCACTTCCACACAGGGGAATCAGGAGACTTGGGTTCTACCTCCTTTGACAGATGCATGCATTTTGTGTAAGCTGTGAGTGAATGATCAGTTAGCCCACCCCCTGCCTTCGGTAAAAATAAGGCTCCTTTGCTTTCTTTGGTCTCCAGAAACCTCATTCATGCAAGTAATGAGCCTTTTCATACCATGTTGGGAAGAGTACCAGCAGCCTTAATGTCTAGTCATTGAGAACCCAGGGTGACACTACAGTTATGGGAAAGGTGTACATATAATACTGCACTTTGCTTAATTGTCCTGTTGGTAAACATAAAAATTTTTCAAATTAGTACGTGATACTTTTTGTAAGCATGTGTTCGTTCATGCCACAGCGAATGTGTGGCAGTCAGAGGATAGCCTCTGGAGTCTGTCCTCACTTGCCAGTTGTTTGAAACAGGGTCTCTGTTGTTAGCCACCGTGTACATCAGGCTAGCTGCTCCCTGAGTTTCCTAGGATCCTCCTGTCTATTTCCCATTTCACTGTAGAGCTGTTGTTATTACAGCTGCACACTGCCAAGTCTGAGGTTTTACATGGATTTTGGGGACTCTTAATTTGTCTTCAGTACAAAACACTTTACACACACAGCCATTTTCTCATCCCCTACTCTTCTCTTTTAACATATAATAATAATAATACTAGGCATGGTGAATGAGTAGCTTTTGTAAGTATATAATTTGTTTTTGCTGTCAGCACTGAAGTGAAACATTGCCACGATTACCAGACAAGCACAAATTTTGTCTTTTGAAATTCTCTATTCAGTGGCATGGGAGATCAAACACAAGACCTCCTACATGGTAGGCAAGTACTCCACCACTGAACTACATACCCGGGCTCGGAAATTATATGATTTTTGTTTGGTTGGGTTTTTTGTTTGTTTGTTTGTTTGTTTGTTTGTGCATGTACCAGGGTTTCATTATACAAACCAGGATGGCCCAAAACTTGTAATGCTCCTGCCTCTGCATCCCCAACACTGGAATTACAGGCCTGCATCATCATGGCTATCCTCTAGAATTTTATTTTTAAAAGACTTTTCGGGCTCTCTCTTGTTCTATTTTTCTTTCTCTTTCTCTCCCCCTCTCTCCTCTCCCCCCCCCCCACATGTGCATGCTGTTTCTCTTTTCCTCGGCTATCCAATAAACCTGCTTTTATATAACGTAAAAAGAAAAGGACTTTGGAGCCAAGTACGGTGGCTCACACCTGCAGTCCTAGTATGTAGGAGACGGAGGCAGGAAATTAGTTTGAAGGCTACATGAGACCCTATGCATGAAGGAAGCCCTGGTTGCAGTCCCCAGCACTTAACTACCTGAAGTCAGTTCCCAGAACCATATAAAAGTGGAAGGAGAGAACTGATACCACAGAATTGTTTTCTGACCTCCATACTTTTGACATCCCCTTTCCCCTTAATGCACAATAGCAATAAGTAATTTTTAAAATAGGCACAGTGGCGCAGATCTCAGCACTTGGTAAGCATAGGCAGGCACATCTCTGAGTTAAAAGCCAGCCTGGTCTGCCTAGCAGGTTGCAGGCTAACCAAGGCTACATGGTTAAACCCTGTCTCATTTTTTTAATATTAAGTTCAAGGGGCTTAGCAATTAAGAGCACTTGGCTCTACTTTTCCAGCACCTACAGTGAACAGTTTGCAACTATCTGTAACTCCAGCTCCAGAAGATCCAACACCCTATTCAGACTTCTGTGGGCATACACATGTATGTGTGCACATACATTCACATAAATAATAAGCTAAAAAAGAATAAAGTTCAAGCCAGGTGTAATGGCACATACCTTTAATTCCAGCACTTGGAAGGCAGGGAGGCAGATTAAGGACATGGTCTACGTAGTGAGTTCCATGTCAGCCTGGGGTACATATTTGACCCTGTCTCAAAAACAACAACAGAGTAACAAATTACAAGTTCACCTTCAGCTTTAATGAAATTGAGCCTTGCTTGGGATACATGGAGGGCCTAACACACACACACACACACACACACACACACACACACACACACACACA
>CAJQZJ010033435.1:1214965-1263397 GCA_907164525.1 Lophiomys imhausi
AACCATTTGAACCCCCTCAGGGCAAGTGCTGAGCCACCTGTGAACCACTTGAACCCCCTCAGGGCAAGTGCTGAGCCACCTGTGAACCACTTGAACCCCCTCAGGGCAAGTGCTGAGCCACGGGGTTTAGTCCTTGGCCTTTTGCTGCCTTGTTTAGGCCTTTGCTTGCCAGCTTCTTTCAGACTCAGGATAAAAGGTGTTCTTTTGAAGGATAAGAGCGGATGTATTTTTCCAGCCCCGTTTGAAATCGCTTTTAAGTCTGCCTATGTTGGCTCCTCCAGATGATACAAGTGGGTTTGCATCTGATCATCTCTAATGTGGGAACTCTCTTTAGCCATTTCTTTCAAAAGAGCCAAAAATTAATGAACACAGCAAACAAAATCTCATTTATGTTGCCCTGATTGATGAATAAAAATCATTACATTTTTAAATCATCATAGCTGTTTTAGTGTTGTTTCCTGAAAAAAAAATTTTTTTGGTTGCTCAGGTCTCATGTCAAAGAACATTACAAAGGTAAAAGAAAGGATTGCCTACATCCCACATCTGTAAAGATTTGTGCTTCTATTTTTTTGCATATAAATACATGAAAGTGTAGCTTTAATATCCTAGTTACCAAACATATGTTGGTTTTAAATCCTAATTTTTTGAATAAACCTTGTTTTTGTGGGGAAAAAAACAAACCAAACTTGTGCAGTGCCCATAGTAGTGTAACCTATGCTCACGCTTTTCTGGTTGCTGTTAAACTCAGTATTAACAGTTAATGAAACTGACAATCAACTGATGTAGTAAGTGTTGAGAGATCGCAGAATTGTATGTCAGCTTTCCTCAGTGGTAGATTTTGCCTGGTACGTACGGCACTAGGTTCAATCCCCCGTACTGCAAAGGGAAAAAAATGGTGTGCGCTTGCATTTGCAGACTTAATATAGATTTTCCCACCCTGATGATCTTACTCTTCTTTATATGTGTGGAATATTTAGGATTCGGTGACCTTTGAGGATGTGTGTGTAAATTTCACTCAGGAAGAGTGGGCTCTCTTGCATCTTTCACAGAAGAAACTCTACAGAGATGTGATGTGGGAAACTTTGAGGAACCTGGCCTCTGTGGGTAAGGATGATACCGTCTCCTTCACTTACTGAATTGTATGAAAAGGGATTTTTGGTTGGGATTGTTGTTTCAGATAAGGTCTCACTATGTATCCCGAGTTGGCCTAGAACTTGTCATGTAGATCAAGCAGACCTGAACTCACAGAGATACTCCTTCCTCTGCCTCCGCCTCCCCGGTGCTGGGGTTAAAAGCATGCACCACCACACCTAATGAAGGTGATTTCTTGCTCACCATCACTATTTTGAGAATTAGGATGTAAAAAGTGATTTACATTGATGTAAACCAGGCATTGTGAGCTCGTTTTGGACCTAGACCCTAAAAAGATATCTGTAATGTTTAATGGTTTTTGTTTGTTTTTTGGTTTTGTATTTTAGGGAGTAAATTGGAAGACCAAGATATTACAAATCAGTACAGAATCCAGGAGAAAAGTGTAAGGTAAGTTTACACAAGTTTACACACTAAAGAAAGCAGAATCAGAGCTGGAGAGATGGCTCAGTGGTTAAGAGCACTGGCTGCTCTTCCAAAGGACCCAGGTTCAAATCCCAGCACCCACATGGCAGTTCATAGCTGTCTGGGATTGCTGACTGTGGTGGCACACGCCTTTAATCACAGCACTTGGGAGGCAGAGCCAGGCGGGTCTCTCTGAGTTCAAGGCCAGCCTGGTCTACAGTGTGAGTCCAGTACAGTCAGGGATGATATACAGAGAAACCCTACCTAAAACAAAAACAAAAAAAGGTAACAGAATCAGCCTGTCATGGTGGTACATGCCTTCATTTCCACCATTTGGGAGGCAGAGGCAGACAGATATCTGAGAGTTCAGGGCCAGCCTGGTTTGCAAAGTGAGTCCAGGACATCCAGGGCTCTGTTACACAGAGACACCTTGTCTGGAAAAAAAAAAAAGATTCTGCCAGGCTGTGGTGGTGCACACCTTTAGTCTCACTACTTGTGAAGCAGAGACAGGTGGATCTCTATTTTTGAGGACAGCCTGGTCTACAGAGCAAAGTCCAGGACAGCTAAGGCTACACAGAGAAACCCTGTCTCAAAGAACAAAAAACAAAAACAAAAAAGTTAAAGAACTCAGAATCTTACTACATATTACATCTTTACTAGATTTTTAAAGTAGGCAACCAAAAAAAAAAAAAAACTCATATATGGGGGTTTTTTACTTTTTTTTTTTTAACCAAAAGTATTTTAAATGACACAGATACTGAATACTTTAATATTTTATTGAATATGGAGGTTGTCTTAGTTAAGGTTTTATTGCTGTGAACAGACACCATTACCATGACAACTCTTATAAAGACTCACATTTAAATGGGGCTGGCTTACAGTTTCAAAGGTTCAGTCCATTATCAACATGGTGGGAAGCATGGCAGCATCCAGGCAGACTTGGTGCTGGAAAAGGCACCAAGACTTCTACATCTTGATCTGAAGGTAGCCAGGAGGAGACTGTTCAGCACTAGGTAGAAGAGAGCCCGAGAGACCTCACAGTGACACACTTCCTCCAAGAAAGCCAATACTTCTCCAATGAGGCCACACCTCCTAATAGTGCCACTCCCCGTGGGCCAAGCATTCAAACACATGAATCTAGGGGGGCCAAACCTATTCAGTCCACCACAGTGATGCACATCTAAAATTCCAGCAATTTGAAGGCAAAGGCAGGAGGATCATCATAAGTTCAAAGCTAGCCTGGTCTGTGTAGTGAATACAAGGCCAGACAGGGTTACAGAATGAGACTTGTCTCAAAAAAAATTTTGTTTTTAACTTGGAAACACCATTAAGAAACCCCATATGGGCTGGAGAGATGGCGCATTGGTTAAGAGCACTGGCTGCTCTTCCAAAGGACCTGAGTTGAAATCCCAGCACCTACATGGCAGTTTCACACCTATTGGTAATTTCTAGATATGGTGATGTGTGCCTTTAATCCCAGCCCTCCGGAAGCAGAGGCAGGCAGATCTCTGTGAGTTCAAAAAACTACCCTGCTCTACAAAGTGAGTTCAGGACAGCCAAAGGATACACAGAGAACCCTGTCAACAAAACAAAAGAAGCCCCATATAAGCTGGGTGGTGGTGGTGCACACCTTTAATTCAAGCCCTTGGGAGGCAGAGGCAGGCAGAACTCTGAGTTCAAGTGCAGCCTGGTCTACAGAGTGAATTCCAGGTCAGCCAATGCTGCACAGAGAAACTCATCTCAAGAAAAAAAACAAGTGCTTTTTGTTTGGTTTGGATCTATTATTATTATCATCATATTAATGTGTATTTACGTATGTGTCACTTGCTTGAATTTATGTGCACCACATGCATGCAGCAGTTCCCAGGGGCCAGAAGAAGGCATCAGATGTCCTGGAACCAAAGTTACAGGTGATTGTGAGCCACCGTGTAGACGCTAAGAAACAAACCTAGAAGATCAGCAAATGCTCTGAACCTCAGTCATTGCCCTTAATCTCAGACATTTATCCAGGCCCTGGTTTGATCTTTTCACAGGAGTCTGCTGCATAGTCCTTTCTGACAACAAACTCCTAACAGACCTCTTGCCTCAGCTTTGCAAATGCTGGGATTATAGGCATGCACTACCGACATACATTTTATTTTTATTTTGAGATAGAGCCTTGCTTTGTAATACTAACTGCCTTCACATTTGTGATTCTCCTGCCTCAGCCTCTCAATTGCCAGGATTAGATATATACCACCATGGCCTGGCTATAAAAGTGTAATTCTAGTACATATTAATAAACATTAAGTAATAAAGAACTATTCATAATGTGCTTTTAATTTTTTTTGCAGGAGTTATGTGATACAAAGACTCTATAAAAGTAAAAAAGTTACTCAGCATGGAGAAAGCTTCAGCCAGATTCCAAATATGGGTGTGACCAAGATAACTTCTGGAGGAAAGCCATATAATTGTAGCATATGTGGAAAAGGCTTCATGAGTCATTCATCCCTCACTAGGCACATCAGATCTCACCCTGAGCATGAACTTGATGTGTTTAAGTGTGGAAGGAGGCTATATAAATGTAAGGAATGTGGGGCCACCTTCAGTTACCTCAAATCCTGTCAAAGACATGAAAGGACTCACACTGGAGGAAACCCCTACAGATGTAGGCACTGTGGGAAGACCTTCATCTATTACCAGCCCTTTCAGACACATGAACGGACACATGATGGAGAGAAACCCTATCAGTGCAAGCATTGTGGTAAAGTTCTTAGTTCTTCTGGTTCTCTTCGTATTCATGAAAGAATCCACACTGGAGAGAAGCCCTATGTGTGTGAGAAGTGTGGCAAAGCCTTCAGTTGTCCCAGTTCCATTCAAATTCATGAAAGAACCCACACTGGGGAGAAACCCTATAAATGTAAAGAATGTGGGAAAGCCTTCATTTCCCGCACAAGTGTTCAAACACACATGGTAACGCACAGTGGGGCTATAAATAGGCCTTATAAGTGTAAGGATTGTGGGAAGGCATTCCTTCGTCCATGTTTTCTCCGAGTGCATGAGCGAATCCATACTGGAGAGAAACCGTATGTTTGTAAACAGTGTGGAAAAGCTTTCAGATGTTCCACTTCCATTCAGATTCATAAAAGGACCCACACTGGGGAGAAGCCCTATGTATGTAAGGATTGTGGTAAAGCTTTCAGTGCCCATTCAGCCTTTCGGGTGCACATACGAGTGCACACTGGAGAGAAACCTTATAAGTGCAGAGAATGTGGGAAAGCCTTCATTTGTCTCAATTATTGTCGAGCACATGAAAGAAATCACACTGGAGAAAAACCCTATGAGTGTAAGGAATGTGCAAAAGCCTTCATTTCCCTTGAAAACTTTAGAAGACATGTCAAAACACACACTGGAGATGGACCTTATAAATGTAGGGACTGTGGAAAAACTTTCATTTTCCTCAGTGCATTTCGAACACATGAAAGGACTCACACTGGAGAGAAACCTTATGAATGTAAACACTGTGGAAAAACCTTTAGTTGTTCAAGTTATGTTCAGATACATGAGAGAACTCATACTGGTGAGAAACCCTATGAATGTAAGGAGTGTGGAAAGACCTTCATTTATCCTACAAGCTTTCAAGGACACATAAGAGTGCACACAGGAGAGAAACCGTATAACTGTAAAGAATGTGGGAAAGCCTTTAGGCTGCGCAGTTCCTTCCAAAGACATGAAAGAACTCACAGCGAAGAGAAATGTTTGTAGTGTGAGCTTGGTGGGAAAGCTTTTTGCTTTGTCCATGTCTTTTAATAAATGTGGAAATTCACAATCAGTATTTCATCATCTCTGATATATATCTTGCTTTTGTTTGATTATAGCCCTGACTGGCCTGAAGTTTACTATGTAGAACACATTAGCCTCAAGCTCAAAGAGACTCACCTGTTTCTGCCTCCAAATGACATTAATTGTGTGTGTGAGAGAGAGAGGAAAGAGATCTATATCTAGACTACATATAAAGTCTTTATAAGATCACTGGAAAGCAATATGCATTGTTGTATTAGTTACTTTTTTGTTGCTGTGATAAACTACGACCAAGACAACATAGAAGAAAGGTGGTTTTTGCTTACAGTTTCAGAAGAATAACCATGGAAGCGAAGCATGGTAACAAAGCAAGCAGGAGGAACAGGATGCTGAGAGCTCCATGTTGAGAGAGCAAACTGTAAGTAGAGTTAGTCCTTGAGTTCTCAAATCCCTGCCCCATTTTGTACTTCATACCTCCTAAACCTCCCCTAAATAGTCCTGCCATCTGGAAACCAAGTGTTCAAGTGCCTACAATTATGGAAGACATATCTCATTGAAACCACCACAATTCGTAGTTGGGATTTTTCTGACCTCATGAGAAAGGTAATGGACATTTATTTCCCACCTTCATATTCATAACTACTTCATTCTCATATTTTTACTAGAATAGACTTATTTTCCTTGTTATTAAAATCTGTCAAATTTACTAAATATGCAAAGCTTGTCAGTCTCATGGATTTTACTGACTCCCCTTTGTTCCCATCATTGTTTCCAATGGGAATTTGGATAATAGACTTTAAGAAGAGCCATTTTAGGGGGTTGGAGAGATGACTCAGGTATTAAATATCTGTTGCTCTTCCAACAAGTTCAACCAACACCCACATCGGGTGACTCTCAACAACCTCTAACTTCAGCTCCATGAATCTGACACTTCTGGTCTCCAGGGGTAGCTGGAGTCACCTGCATGCATACACACTTAAAAAATAAAAAGATGTATAACAATATTTTTATCAACACTTATATTTATTAATATTTATCAATTATTTATAAAATGCTTAAATCCTATAACCTAATCCTTATAACCTATCATCTATAATTTAATCTAAAAACACTTAACTAACTTTCTTTTAAAAATATTAATATTTTTAGCATAGGTCCATGTAGGGTGACTTGGTTTATGGCAGTCCCATCAGGTAGTATCTTTTAAACTTAAAGTCCATTGGGCCTTACTTTGCCAGTTTGTAAGACCAGTTTATTTCCACCACCAAATTGGCCAGTTTATAAAGTCAGCCTGTTCCAGCCGCCAAACTGAGGCCGCCTTTTTTCATCAGCTAAGTCTTCCCTCATGGTCTCTTTGGCCTGGGCAAACCTCACACCCGAAAGCCTCTCCAAGTGGCTTCTCAACTTCGCTCACCTTGCTGCCTTATTTAGGGCTCTAGAGCCCCAAGTCAGGCACCTTGAAGGAACTCTCAGCAGGTTTCATGCCTTTGGCTCTATCACAGTCTAAATTTGGTTAATGGCATACCTTGCTGTGTGCTCCAGCATGTGTTCTCAGTCGGTGAGGGCAGGAGAGAGAGAGCAACCGAGTAGTCTCTGGCTTATATATGGCATTATCTCAAGATCCTTGGTGGTCTCGAGGGTCCAATGTCTCTCATGATTTCCAGAAGTCCTGTTGCTGTGGCAACCTACATCATCAGTACACCTTGCATGGTTTCTTAGCCACGCCCCTTCAACAGAGCATATCCTCCAGCCACAACTGGCCTGTCCATATCAGCAAGTAAAGGAATGCCAAGCTCCTCCTTATGTGCTACCAGATGCTAATCTGAACTGCCTACTAATTTCACTAAAAAGGCCTAACTTCTACCACAAAGATGCGCCATTTTGTGGCCTGATGACTCAGCATGTAAGTGCATTCTTTGGTTTGTTTCACAGCTATGATAAAACATAGACCAGGGCTGGAGAGACGGCTCAGAGGTTAAGAGCACTGGCTGCTCTTCCAGAGGCCACATGGTGGCTCACAACTATCTATATTGAGATCTGGTGCCCTCTTCTGACCTGCATGCATGCAGGCAGAATACTGTATACATAATAAATAAATTAAAATATTTTTTAAAAACATAGACCAAAACCAATTTATGTGAAGAAGTGGTTTGGCTTACACTTTTGTCTCAGTTAAGGTTTCTATTGCTGGATTAAACTGTATGGCTGCTGAAGGTGGTGGTGCACACCTTTAATCTCAGCACTCAGGAGGCAGAGGCAAGCAAATCTCTGAGTTTGAACTCAGTCTGGTCTACAAAGTAAGTCCAGGACAGCCAGGAATATGCAGAGAAACCCTGTCTTGAACCACCCCTCCCCCCCCAAAAAAGCAGTATGATCAACAAACAAATTAGGGAGGAAAGTGTGTGTTTGCTTTCACTTCAGGATCATTCCTCATCATCAAAGGAAGTAGGGACAGGAACTCAAAACGGGGCAGGTATTGGAGGCAGGAGCTGATGCAGAGGCCATGGAGGGGCGCTGCTTTCTTAGAAAACCCAGGACCATCAGCCCAGGAATGGCACCACCCACAATGGGACTCAACCCCATCAACCACCAAGTAAGAAAATGCCTTACAGGTTAATCCACAACCAGTTTTATGAAGGCATTTTCTTTTTTGTTTGGTTTGGTTTTTGGTTTTACAAGATAGGGTTTCTCTGTGTAGCCAGGCTGTCCTGAAACTCACTCTGAAGACTAGGCTGGCTTTGAACTCAACAGAAATCTGCCTACCTCTGCCTTCCAAGTGCGGGGATTAAAGGCCTATGCCACCACCACTCAGCTGAAGGCTTCTTAGTTGAGGTCCCCTCCTCCCAGATGATGTTAGCTTGTGTCAAGTTGACATAAAACTATCCAGCACACTTTCCAATTAACAGTCTATCCATCAATGAGGGAAGTCAGGGCAGCAGTTCAAGGAAGGGACTTGTGGACAAGAATTGAAGCAGAATCAAAGAGGACATGTTCTGCCTGGTTCTCAAGACCCCAAAGACCACCAAGGAGCCAACTCCAATATAAATGCATAAGGGTGGTTTATTCAAGCTCAGAGTTTGGACTCTCAATACTCACTGACACAGCAGTCCAAGTTGAAAGCCCCAAACATCAAAATTATAGGGTTTATATAGGTGCTTAAACAAAGAAAGGAGTTTCTAGCATAGGATTGGATGACGTTTGGACAGACAAACCTGTCTATCCCTAATTGGCTCTTCTTGATGCCATGCCATTATTGGTCAGCTTGACCAGCAGAATGTTTAGAATGTTTAGGTGCTTTCTCAAAGTGAGCTGTCTGGATATGATTAGGGAATACCCTTGGAATGCAAGGTTGGGTATATTTTGTTATTTTTCTGGATCTGGCAGTCAGCTCTGAGTCAAAGCTAATACAAAATGGAATCTTTTTTTAAGATGGAGTCAGGCTCTACAGAACTGTTGTTCACTGGTCTGCTCAGCTTACTTAACAATCCAGAGCCACCTGCCATAGGAGACATCACTCACAGTAACTTGGACCCTCCCTCCCACATTTATAATCAAGAAAATGACCTAGAGGTCAATTTGATGAAGGCAATTCCTCAAATGAGTTTCCATCTTCACAGATACCTCTAGTTTGTGTCAAATTATTAAAAACAAACATTATCCACTGCTTGCAACTCTTCCAGAAGACCTGAGCTCAGTTGTCAGCCATTTCCTCATATCACTCAGCTGTGGGTATTCCCAAAGGCTGATGAGTGTGCTCTCTGGGTTCATTTACATACAGTTGGATGGAATTTTACATGGTATATTTTTATTGGCACAGCCATATCCACTGGAATCAGCGAAAGTCATGAAGCCAGCATCTTAGGGTTAACCTAACCTAACCCAGTTCCAGCACACCTGACCCGAATGCTGCAATCACTGTCATTCTACCTCTCACTTGTGGGTTTTGATCTCTGCGTGTTGCACTCTTGGGGACTTTCTGCATTATGATTCATTTTATGTCTTTTACCGAGAAAATTAACTTTATCTGGCCCTATTTGGAAGTCTTCCTTATGCCCTGGAGATCAAGCACAGAGAAGCACATAGCTAGATGAGGCCATTACTCCAGGAGTCTTCTTGGGGAGTCTTCCTCTGAGCCCTCTCAAAGAAAAAAGCTTTAGAGATACAGGAAAAAGAAAAACATGAAAAGTGGATTGATAAGACACAGCCTTAGAAGAAAAATAAGATTTAGAAATAAAAATGAGAAAGATAATACAAAGGAATTTAGACAAGAACCTACTATGCCAACACATGATAAAACTGAAGGGGACAGCCCAAGGTTGTTACGAAACTAACCTTAGTTTATGGAGTTACTATACAAGTACTAGCAGACAGTATGTACCCCAAGTTATTGAGAAGTCAAATGGAATCCTATGGACAGATTTGAGGAGATTTAAGGAAGTGATTATTTTATATGGTATGCATTTACCTGTAACTGCAATATTTTTATTTATAAACACATATATTGCTTAGTTACCTATAAAACACCTAATACCTATCTAATACCTAACTAACTCTAATTTATTCTAAAAAATAACATTCTTAAAATAATATTTTTGATATTCTAAACGTGGGTCCATGCAGGGAAACCTGATTTATGGCAGTCCTGGCAGGCAGTTCCTTTTAAGCTTGATGTCCATGGACATAATATTGCCAGTTCTCAAGGCCAGCTTATTTCATCCACCAAATTGTGGCCAGTTTATAAAGACAGTCTGTTCCAACTGCCAAACTGGGGGCTGCTCTAACAGCTTCCAAATTCTGTTCACCTCACTCACTCTGCTGGCACTCTGGAGCCTTGTAGAAACTCTCTCCAGCAGTCTTGTTCTTTTTTCTTCAACTGACTTCTTCTTCTTCTTGCAGCATGTCCTGGTTTCTTCTGTTTTTCCAACTGACTTCCTCTTGCAGTTTGTCCAGTTTCTAGGCCATGTCCCTTCAACAGGGCAGTTCTTAGCTACACCCCTTCAAAGGGCAGTTCTTAGAACTATGGTCCCAACTGTGGTTTGTCCATTTCAGCAGCTAAAAGGACACCAAGCTTGATGTGTTTCCAGATGCCAAGCTGAACTGCATAATAATTTACTAAATAGACCTAACTAACTTCTACCACATTTACCCTATGTGAAGTAGATAGTAAATTTCTGGGCAACTCAGAACAGAGTTATCTGTCAAGACTGGAAAGATTTGCCAACAGCAATATTAGAAGCTGGTCCTCAGTTATGATAGGAAATATGATCAGAAAGAGGAAGCTACACAATGACATAGGGCTAGAGGTATTACTCTTTCCCAAGATCAGTTGCTAGGTGAAGGTCAATATACTGAGTTAAAAACACAGCTTGAATTTGATGATCACACCTTGGCACAATATCATTTAGCAGCTTGAAATACTTGGGATGAGGATTGATGAATCAGGAAATAGGTCTGAGTAATTTAATAAAATTATACAAGGCCCAAAAGAAGCCTTCAGTGATTTTTTTTTTTTTTTTGCAAAGACTGATGTCAGCTGTAAATAGAATAGTATCAGATCCAGAAGTCAAATACTAATCAAATCTTTGGCTTTTGAAAATGCTAACTCAGAATGCAAAAGAGTAATATGGCCTTTAAAGGCAAGATCAGCATCAGGAGATAAATGGATTAGAAATGAGCCTAATTGGTGGATTTCACATATTTCTGATGCTATTCTGATAGAAGTTGTTTCTAAAAGTTTTAAGAAAAATGAAAATGTCAGATGTTTTAATTGTGGTAATCAAGGTCATCTGAAAAGGGACTGTAAGCAAGGCATTCCTAGAAACAATGTTTTTTCTAGAAAGAATTTAAAAAGAAGGCCCCCACCTTCTGGAGCATGCATAAAGTGTGGCAAAGGCTGGCATTGAACTCATGAATGCAGATCAACAGGGACAGGCAACGTAACCCTTTGCCATGGGGAAACTCCCTTAGGGGCCTCCCACAGGCCCCAAGATCAAATTTGATTCCACTGTCCCCTGTCAGCATTGGAGAAACTCATCCACAGAGCAATTAAAAGACTTAAAGGCCTGTTGTTAAAAACACTGGATATAATCAAGGATAGAACAACTTCAGTAGATAAATAAAAACTCAGGCAAGACCAGAATACAAGAATTTTGGAAAATTGTCAAAAGTGAGCAGAGAGCTAAAAAAAAAAAAAACAACAAATAAATAGTATTAAAATTGAAGGTATAGTAGACACAGAAGCAGATGTAACAATTTCACCAAAATCTTGGCATTCAGATTGGCGTCTTCAGAAGGTTACTGTTCAGCTTAGAAACTGGAACTTTATCTCCAGCAAAAACCAAGCAAAGATGGCTTTAGTGTATGTTCTTTGTGTTATAAAAGAAATATACTTAAACCTTGATTTCATATATAAAGAAAAAGGCGAACATAGGTATATCTACCCACACATACTAAGGTATATTCAGTTTCAAATATTCAAAGATTTTTCGATCTTTCCATTTTCTCTTTGGCGTCCCACTGTGCACAGGACCTGTATAGGGAGAGAGCACAGCGCCAATAGTTCTGGCTTTTCTGTGATCGGGACCTAAAGAGAAACCGAGCTTACAGCTATGTATCCACCCATTCTCTCCCTGGAGAGGAGGGCACAAGGAAAGGGGGGGGTCATACCAGTTACCGCTCTTATATCACCAGGCCCATGCCAAATCCTCTGGAGGCACATCCAAACACGGCTCCTGTTCCACTACCTCCCCCAGAACATCCTAGATTCCTTGCCTAGATCAGACCCAAAGGCTGCATTAGGAGACACCCAAGGTGCTGCTGGTTTTCTGATGCCATGTCCTGCATAGACCTATCTATCCTCAGTGCTTCTGGAGACAGTCGTGTGAGGCGTGGTCACAGGATCACAGTGGGAAGAGAGACACAAGTGAGGAGTGAGCTGGGGAGAGAACATGAGGTTGGTGTGATGAGGCCTCCAACAGGGAGGGCCTGGGGTCAGGGATGAACTAGGATGTGCTGACCTTTCTAGATCTCATGGTCTATGTACCCTCCTCAAAAATAATGCACAGTCAACTGGGTAACCTAGTCTTAGTAGTGGCCTTTTAATGATTTTTGTGAGTGGGTACAGCAAGAGAAGGTGAGGCCTGCCCCTTCTCCTGGCAGGCCTAGCTGAATTCTCGCCATTGAACCGAGGCCAGGAAGGTACGTATTTCCATAGGCTGCAGTGTGACTGAGGTTGGGTCCAACTTGGAGGGAGCAGGGTAGGAGATGGGACCTGGTGATTGACAGAAGAGAACTGAGATCTCGACACAACCATATATGCTCTCCATGCAACTCTGCCCAAGGGACTCACATCCAGACTAGAAACCACTTTCCTATGCCTGAACACCACCCAAGATTCCCAAAATCCTCTCCAATGCCAGGCCATTGTTCTCTAAGGTTCTGTTACCCCCAAAGCTAATAGATACCACCCTAGAACTAGACACTGATGCAGATCAACTCATCCTTGAGACAAAATTCCATGCCCCAAACCCCAGGTGCATTGCTGGCTTGCTGGACCCACTGCTCACTCTAAGCCCTTGTCCTCAAGTTCTACATGGCCTTCTAGACAACATTCCTCACACTCCACCCACAGCTGCCAGCCCCAGGCAGGACGCCCGCCACCTCTTCACCAGTATTCGTCATCCACTTGAGCCTGGAAGCCTTGGACAGGGACTGGTTGGCTGCCAGTGTGGTCTCCTGAAGGTGGGTGACAGTGAAGGTCCTGAACAGGTTCTGCAGGGAATGGTTGGATCCACTGAACCGCCAAGCCCGGTTTTTGCCTGTCTCTATCCTGTCTTTCTCAGCTCAACCTCTCCTCACCTGCAAGTTCAAGGTTACAGGGGAGCTCAGGTTGCGACCTGAGTCTTCTTTCACAGCGAACTGGTGCTCCAAGTGCAGCAGCAGCATCTTTGGGCCCCAGCGGGCCAGTGTGAGCAGATGTATCTGCGGAGGTAGGTCGTGGTAAAGTCCTGAGAACTGCGGAAAGAAGGGGGCTAAGTGGAGGGAATTGGTCAGAGCCTTGTTGGCAATCAGTGCTGACTTGCAGGAAGCTTGATCCTGAATGGGAAGGGGCACCGAGGTGGGACTCTGAAGCCAGTAGCTTACAACAGGGTAGAACTCACTGCTGAAGGGGAAATGCTTACACTGAGGAGGAACTCCTGAAGAGAGGCTTAGCAGGTGTCATTCGGGTTCTCCCTGTCTGCCTGCCTTGATAGCCCTCACCTGTGTTTTTGGTTCTGCCTAGAAGTAATATGGACTGCTACCACCCTGAGCCAGCACCAGTGAGGGGCCAGAACTTCCTTCTCTGACAGCAGTCGGTGTCTTGCAGCCGCCTCACTAACTGAACTCAAAAGCACAAGGTGGTGCCCTCGCACTCTACCCCGGTGTCCAACTCCATCAGGGGTTCCACCACTCCACGCTCATCATCTTCCAACAGTCATCTGTGCACCTGAGAGGAGCGGCCAGCAAAGAGTGAGGATCCATGTTCAGAAATTGAGTACAGACAGACTTGCAGAAACTAAAGATGGGGTAAACATGAAGACAATGGTCAGGGGCAGGCAGGGGACCCCCAGCAGAAGTGAGGCCCAACTGACAGGAGCCCAGTCGAAGAAAAGTAAGTGCCTAACAAGAGGATAGTCACAGGACAAGTCAAGACATGAATAGGAATTGGATAAGAGGAAGTGGGACCTAGAAATATAAATCCAAAACCAGGCATCTTGATACAGCCCCTTATCCCAGCACAAGAAAGGGAGGGAAAGAGAGCAGGACCAAGGCCACAAGCAGAAAATGGGTACCACAAGAACCTTTAAGCTTGGCTGGGTCTGTGTGGTCCCTATGGGAGAAACCCAGCTTGTTGGGGCTCCCCTCTCACCATGAGCTCCAATGACCCATCCTTCAGACTGCTGCCCCCCTGGGAGCGGTCGGTCAGCACGGTCAGCTGCATGTGCCCATCCTAGGTGTAAGGGTGACTGAGAATGTAGGCCTGGACTGGATGTCCACCGTGCCCAGGTATCTGGTAGATGCTTTCTAGTGTGAGACACTGCCAGGGCATCTACCTTAATGTAAATTCGAGTGTTGACAGGATAGTAATTTCCAGCTACCGTTTCAGTCTGATTTAATCTCCAAGTGGGACAATAATCACACCTGGGAAGAGGTATGATGTAATCAGATTTGGGATCCGGCCTCCTCTTCTTCCTCCCACACTTATATCATCACCAAATCCCCATGGCCCTGAAATCCAACACACCACAAGCTCCCCACAATGCCCCTTTCCCACCTCCTCTTCAGGATTTCCCTGCCATTGCTGTCAGTGTAGAACTGTCCCTTCGTTTTCATCGGGGTGTTAAAGCGGCTGATGACTTCCTTCCCCCAATTATCTCTGTACTCAATAGAAAAGTAACCTTGTAAGTCCCTCTGAACACTTCTGTGCCTGCTCCACACTCCAGAAAGGCACTTACGTCACTGGGATTGGTCCCACTGTCCAATCCAGTTCCAAATGACGCTGGCCTGGATACAGGCGAACCACTTGGGAACACCAGGCTGAAAATTTCTGGTGTACCTCCTGCACCAAGGCTGTCTGTGGGCACACAGGAGGGCTGTGTCAGCCTCGTTGAAAATCCCACATGGCTATGAATCCCAAGAAGGGAGATTCCCCTAACACCCATCTCTCACACTGACTCAGTGTGATGTTCTCACTGCTTTTTTTGTTGTGTTGTGTGGAGGAGACATGTGGAGATCAAAGGACAACTTGCAGGAATTGGTTCTCCTTTCCACCATGTGTGTCCCAGGGATTGAACACGTGTGCTCAGGCTTGGTGGAAAGCCCCTTTACCCACTGAGCCAATCCACCAGCTCCTCCCTCCCTTCCTGACTCCCTCCCCTGTACCCTTGCTCTTGCTTCTGGAATCCAGAGCCTGGACAGCCCACATAATTTTATTTCTTTTTATTTCATTTAGAGATAAGGTCTCTAGTACCTCAGGCTAACCCCAAACTCTGTAGGCAGTCAAAACTGAAAAACTGGCCTCTACTCCTGACCCTGCTGCTCTACCTCCCTTGTGCTGGGATTACAGGTGTGTGCTACCATGCCCAACAGGCCACATAACCCTTGACTGTATCCATACAGACTGGCTATCCACCATTGCCCCTCCTTCCCTCCTGAGAACAGGATTCTAACTTCGAATGTCTGGTCTTCATTGTGGCTCTCCAGTACTCCATGGCCACAATCTGCCCCATGGAAAAAGTACAAAGTAATATGAACAATGTTCTTGACCCTTTCCCTCTCATTGGCTGAAACAGATGCTGTGGCTGGAGCCTGGGTGTCTATCTTGGACCATGAGAGGGGCTGATCATTGAAGAAGTTACAGGGACCAGAGGAAGACAGAAGAAATGTGGGAGACCTCCACCCTGGATGCCCAGCCAGACACTCTGTTAGAAGGAAAAAGTCTTTTTCTTTCTTTTTCTCTTGTTATTTGTTTGTTTTGACTGTTTTTAAAGTGCTGTTTTCATTTTGGTTTGTTTTTTGTGTTGGAGAAGGGATCTCACTATACAGCTTTGGTTGACCTCAAACTCAGAGATCCTTCTACCTCTGGCTCTCAATGCTGCAATTAAAGGCATGCATTACCATGCAGGACCCCAAAGAAAAGAATCGGGGTTTTTTGTTGTTGTTGTTTGGTTGGTTGGTTGCTTATGTTTGTTTTTTCATTTTTGAGACAGGGTTTTTCTGTTTAATAGCCCTGGATGCCCTGGACTCGATTTGTATGTAGACCAGCTGGCTTGGAGCTCACAGTCTTCCTATGCCTTCTGAGAGCTGGGATTAAAGGCATGTACCACCATGCCTGGCACAAAAGAATCTTATCTTGCTATAACTGCTTAATTTGGATAACTCTTTTACAGAAAACCAAACCGTATTCTAATTTAGATAAGTAGACATGGCCTAGAGGAAAATCAATCACATCAAATATAAGCCTCAGAAACTTTGTATCTACTCCTTTCCTACCCTAGAGTGAAACATTGGAAAAACCATTAGGGGACCAATTGAAATTCTCAGGGAAACAAGTGTGAACTATCAAATATCTACCCACATATTAAAGTTTTTGTTACTGTTTTGTGTGTATGCATGTATGCATGTGTGTAGAAACCATGGAGTTATACAAGCCTAGCTGCCTTGAGAGGCATGTATTCTGTTTCAGTCCATGACTCCTGGGACACAATGTGACTTCCAGTTCCTGAAAGACTGTTGCACTCCCTCAGGCAGTGAAGTGTTCAGGCTGCTTTGTGTTCTCTGTATGTTCCCTTAGTAGTCAAGGAAGCATGGAAGCTTGACAGGACATTGGTCTTGTATACCCTTATACAGAGTAATGCACTCTTGTAACCCTAGCACTCCAGAGCCTGAGGCAAGATCAAGAGTTCAGAGGTCAGGCGGAGTTACACAGTAAAGCCTTGTCTTGGGGACCAGAGAGGTGGTGGTTCACTGGGTGAAGGTGTTTACTGCCAAGGCTGATGATCTGCATTGTACCTTAGAGACTCATGTGGTGGACTCCTCAAACTGTCATCTAAAATACACATGCGCGTCTGCGCACACACACACAAATGTAATATTTAAAACTGGGCATGGTGGTGCACGCCTTTAATCACAGCACTTGGGAGGTAGAGGCAGGCAGATCTCTGTGAGTTTGAGGCCAGCCTGGTCTACAAAGTGAGTCCAGAACAGCCAGGGCTCTGCTACACAGAGAAACACTCTCTGGAGGGGAGGGGGGAGGAAGGAATATTTAAAATAGTAATAAAGAAGATGAACTAGTTCCCACCCACACTCTACATGAGGCATATCCCATTTCCAGATTCCACATTCACATTCTGACCCCAAAATCCATTCATGGTTGTGGCCACAGACCTTCACCAGATGGACCTGAGCCCAATGGCTTACAGGCACTAGTTTAGACTGGCTGGGTCTGAAGATGTAGGCACCAGAGGTCTGAAAACTCTTCTCATAACCAATGTTGGCATTGTACCTAGAACCAGAGCAAAGAAGCATCAGGGAGGGGACTCAGCTCCATGTACCCACCCCCAGCCCTGTGTACCATGCCTGGTCATAGCAGTCCTTCCTCACCAAAAGAAGCCTTGGCTCACAGGAAGTGAGAGGTTCTCTTCCATATTTTCAATCTTCATCAGTAACCCTGTGCCAGAGTCAAATGTGGCCCGTATGTACTGGGTGAGGAAAGGGAGCACAGATGTGAACAAGCCTTCCCTAGAGTTGGCTTCCCTCATCTCACCCTCTGTTGTACCTGATCCAGGAGCAAACACCACTGAACAGCTGCTTCTGCCAACTGCAGTCTCTATCTGGCCACTTCTCTACACACTGCAGCCCTCTAGGACAACTCAGCCCTTTGCAGACACCCTCACTTCTATACCTGTCCACTCTATGCCACCTCACAGCAGCCAGGCCAACGATGGCATCCTAAATTGATCACAGTCCTCATCTGCTCCAGAGTGTGACCCATACAGCATCTGGCCCACAAGCCAAATCCAGAACCCATAAGGCTTTCAGTGGTCCACAGGATTTTCAAGTTGCAACAACAATCAAGGCTCAGGTGGCAGAGTGCTTCCCTAGCTTCTGTGAAGCCTGGGATCCACCCTCAGCCCAGTACAAATCTGTCATAGTGGAGCATGCTTGCAATCCAGCACTCAGAGGTAGAGACAGGAAGATCAGGGGTTCAATGTCACTTTGAGCTCTGTATCAAGTTCAAGGCCAGCCTGGGCTCTATGAGACCCTGACCCCAAAAAATAAAGAAAATATTTTTATTTCCCTTAGAATGTAAAGAAAAGTGTAACAGTAATAAACATAATGAGACTTGCATGGACATTAATTTTTCTATGGAAATATATGACATTTGGTGTGTGTGGTATGTCTGCACGTTACATGCTTGTGTGTGTACATTCATGTGCATACATATGGAGGCCAGAGGCTAAAGATGACTTTTTATTTTTATTTATTTTTACATCTTTTTAAATGATTTATTTATGTTTACTTTATGTGCACTGGTGTTTTGCCTACATGTGTATCTGTATGAGGGTGTCAGATCTCCTGGAACAGGAGTCACAGAAAGCTGTGAGCTACCAAGTGGGTTCAAGGAATTGAACGTGGGTCCTCCAGAAGAGCAGCAAGGGTTCTTAGCCACAGAGCCATCTCTCCAGCCCCTCTTATTTTTAGCTTTGAGTCAGGTTTTCATTATGTGATTCTGCCTAGTCTGAACTCACTATGTGCACAAAAGAGTTCACCTTGTGTTTTGAGACAGGACTTCTCAGTAAACCTGGAGTTCACCAACTAAACAACAATGGCTGACCAGCAAGACCCACTAATCACAATTCTTCTCTCAGGAATCAGGGTTATAGACACATGGCACCACACTGAGGTCTGTATCATCGTCATACAAATGTTAGTATATTTTATGAAAGAATGAGTCTACAAAGCAAGTATGCGAGGTCTCAGGACAGCTTGCTCTTCTTTCTTTCACTTACCTGGGGTTTGGGTTTTGTTTATTTATTTGTCCTGGAACTCACCATATAGACCAGGCTAACCTAGAACCCACAGAGATCCACCTGCCTCTGCCTCTTATGTTCTGGGATTAATGGCATGTACCAATACACCTGTCCAGGATTTTCTTTTTTAATATTGATTTTTATTATTTTGAATTATGTGTATGTGTAGGTGGGTATGTGGACTTGACTGCAGGTTCCTGCAAGGCCAGGGGCATTGTGTCCCTCTAGACCTATAATTCTAGGCAGGTGATTTGCACTACTAGACCTAGACACAGGGATCCAAACTTGGGCCCTCAGGAGCACTGCATGCTCTTAACCTGCTGAGCCATCTCTCCAGCCATGCTGGATAGTGTTTATGACAACTTGACACAAGCTAGGGTCATCTGAGAGGAGGGAACTCAGCTGAGAAAATGTCTCTGTAATATATAAGGGCTATAGGAAAGCCTATAGAACATTTTCTAAATTGGTGTCTGATGGGACAAGGCCCAGCCCATTGTACGTGGTGCCACCTCTGGCCCAGTGGTACTGGATGCTATAATAAAGTGGGCAGATAAAGCCACAAACAGCAAAACTCCTCCATGGACTCTGCATCAACTCCACCTACAGGTTCCTGCCATACTTGAGTTCCTGTCCTGACTTCCTTCAGTAATGAACCATTCCCTGCAAGTGTGAGCAAAATAAACCTTTTCCTCCAAAAGTTGTTTGGGTCCTCGTGTTTCATCACAGCAGTAAAAGCCATGACTTATGAACCAGCTCTTGATTTATCTGTTTTCCAGGTGCTGGGATGGAACACAGGGCCTGCCAGATGCTAGGAAGGTACTCTGTCTCTGCTGTATAATCCCAGCCTTCAACTGTCCACATACCAAAACGCCTTCCCTGACCCCTCAACACCCACCTGCCATGGAATCTGACATATCTATATCAATCTCATGGTTACACTAGATTTATACAACTGCTCCAGAAAAGAAACTGAGGCTCAAGGTCGCTATCTTCACTAAAGAACACATAATCGGGAGAGATGAGTATAAACCAAGGACCCAGAACCTACTGACTCAGAATTAAAGTAGTTTTATAGCAGTTTAAATTTGTCACAGAGACAAGGAAGGGGATCCAAGTAGAGTCTCACCTCATTTTTAATAGTGAAGACAGGGGTCCTCGGTTTCTTGGTGTTGGCCTGCAGGCTGTGGAACAGGGTCTTATGGCCAGTCTTTTGGTCACAGAGTAGATGCTGAAGCCCAGGGCAGGCACTGAGGCAGAGAACAACAGGTCCCACTGGTATTTTCTCCTGTCAGAGCTGGGGACCATCACCACCTGAGTAAAAGAGGACACTAGTCAGGAGTCAGGAAGACACTCAGAAAGCCAGTCATGGGTGCAAGCATCACCCTTAGAGGACAAGGAATAGATAGAAGAAGAAAAACTACATGTGATCGCCTGGGGGAGGCAGGAGTGGAGAAAAGCATTTGCCCAGCATGTTTCATACCTAGTTCAAGGAAGAAGACATAGGAGGATAGAGGGGGAGAAGAAGGAAGAGAGAAAGAAGTGGAGGAAGATGGAGCTATGTACAGAGACTAGGAGTCAGGGAGAAAAGAGAAAGCAAAAAATGATGGGGTTAGAGGTTCAGGAAAGGAGACCTACTGGGGAGAAGGGGCTATCCATAAACAGAAAGTTTGCTGGGGAATCAGTGAGGGGGCCCAAACCTGCAATCTTAACACTCAGGGAGCTAAGGCAGGAGAATCACAAATGGGAGGCCAGCTTGGGCTACACAGTGAAAGCCTATCTGAAGGAAGAAATCGGAAGGGGAGGGACAGAAAGGAGAGAAGGAGGGAGGAAGGGAAATTCCAAGGGGAACATTTAGAAGAGTTGTCTCTTGTGGGAGGGAGATATTTCTCAGGAACCTGCTATTAAGGAATAGAAGTGGGAGACACACAGAGGAGGAAGAAACTCATGGAGATATCCACAGGAGGAAAGGCATTGGGAAAGGGGGATTTGTCATTCAGGCTCACATTACTGGGCACAGTCTTGCCATTAGGGTCCTTCACAAAGAAGATGCCTTCAGTGATAGGCAGCCGAACCATCTGATACACCTTCCTCCCCAGGGGGTTGTAAACAGTTACCTGGAACTATGGCAGGAAAGGCATAGTCACAGCTGGCCTCCAAACCCGCCAGCTAGCAGAGCGTCTTCACACACAGTCCTGGCTTTCCAGGACAAGCCTTGCCCCTGTTCCAGGTTCCCCACATCCAGAAAGGCTCTCCAAAAATACATTATGTAATGACTACACCCACTCTGCCAAGGCTTTATCTTCTAGGGTCCTGTCCCACTGCCTCCCAGCCCCGACTTACCTGCTGTGATTTCTGGCTGACTGGGCAGATGCTGATGTTGAGATCATGGCAGAATGAGAACTTCTCTTTGTAATGGCTGAGCCGTGCCAGAGCGTTGCTCACCACAACCTGGTGAGGATCACCAAAAGACCTGCACCAAGGTCTGCACTCCTGGGAGCCTGCTTGTGCCCCTAACAAGGCCCCGCCCCTCTTACTTATACCCCGCCCCGTTTCCTATAAGCTCCACGCCTTCTTCCAAAGAATGGCCACCTCACTCTCCCTTCTTCTTCCCACTCCCTAGTAGTGCTGGGCCCTGGTATGGGGACCCAACCACCACCCTGGACAATGCCCCTTCCTGGTTCTTTCATGGTCTTGCCCCTCACACCTCACAGGGTCCACAGCCTGCTGCAAGCTGATGTACATAGTCATTTACAACGTTCTGCCTTGAAGTACCACTGACTGCATCGTGGTGCTGGAGCACAGCCATTGCCTCATCTGCCAAAACAACATCAGGTAGATGCTCTCCACAGTCTCCCACAGAACTCTGAGCCCCACCACCAACCACGCACATACAAAAGGTCTCCTCAGGCCAAAAGGGTTCTTAGGAGAACTAAGAACTGGAAATTGGAAGCAATGGCCCACTAGAAATTTGGAGAAATTGCCCAGCGGCTAAGATCACTGTCAGGACTTTCAAACACCAGGAATTTGACACCTGACATCACATGGTGGCTCACAGCCATCTGTAACTTCAGTTCTAGGGGATCTGAAACCCTATTCTGGCCTCCAAAGGCAACAGATATGCACCTAGTGCACTAACATATATGCTGGCAAACACCCACACACATAAAACTAAATTTAAAGGAAAGAAAGAATGTCAAAGTTCAGGATGTTAGCTCAGTGCTGTCCAGCATTCAAGAGGTCCAGGGTTCTATCCCTGGCACCACAAAAGTAATGTAGAACCTAGGGACAGTGCTGGTTTCTCACTTAAATCATACCCTCTCCCACCCATACAATCCCAGGGTCAACAAGTGACACTTACTAAGGGGCACACTGTCTCCTAGGCCATAAGGCCCCACGTTGGCCGCAGGACCCGCCAGTGCTTCCAGCTGCTTGCACACCTGAGGAGAAAGAGATATATATGTTGGGCAGCAGCTCCTCTGGGCCGCTTGGATCCCCACAAGCTCACTCACCTGCAGGAAGTTGTAGCTGAGGCGCTCATAGCGCTTCAGGGCTGGCCTGCTGGAAAAGTAGCCAGTCCAGAACATGTGGGCGCCATCCGCATAAGGGAAGAAGTTATCCTCCTTCACTGACCTGCACGGGAACATTGACCCCCATCACATGACCCATGGAACATGCCAACCCCATCCCAGACTCCCCAGGCCCCTACCCCAAATACCAGGTGAGATTGGCCTTGTTCAGCTCCCAGAAGTAACACGTAGGGGTGGAGTAGAGCACATGGACCTTGCTCCCATTCTCCTGCTGCTGGGAGAGGGTGTGTGTGAGCCTCGGGATCTGACCTTCTTAGGGCCCACAGGCATCCCTAGGTCGAGTTCTCTACTTGTTGTTGTTTTAAGATGTATCTGTTTATTTAGTGTGTACAGATGTTTGGCTGCATGTGTGTACATGTACCACCTGCATCCCTGGTGCACACGAAGGCCAGAAAAGGACTTCAGAATCTGCGAGACTGGAGTTATAAACCTCAGCCAGTCTTCTCAGCCTTTGTACCATCTCACCAGCCCCTAAACACATTTTTAGGTGCAAAATAATGGTAGAATGTGGTATATGTTTTGGCCAAGATCAAACACTGTTGTTAGGACCAAAGTCACTTGGCTAAACTTTAGTTAGGCTTCAGAAGCCTTGGAATTTTGAGTAAGTGCTGAGCTGCAGGTCTACTCGCCCCAGAAACCACCTACATTACCTCCCAGGGCTTGGAAGCTCTAACCATTACCTGAAGGCCAAGTTCCTGCTTGGGTATGGCCAGTTCCCAGAGCAACAGGGAGAACAACAAAGACCACAGGTTGCCAAAGGTCATGAGTTTGGAAATCCCCACCTTGTTTCCTAGGTCACCTATGCTACTCAGTCAAAGTACTGTTGCTTGATGATGGTTGATTCTGCCTTACTGAAATGTGTTTAACCTGAACTGAAATTCTGTTCGGGGTCCCCTCCTCCTTGCATGGAGAAGCTTTGAGGGTGACCCCATCATGCTGGTCCCAATAAAATCCCCTTGTGTTTTGCAATATTCTCAAGTCCCTGGTGATTCCTTGGTTGCCCCAACTTTGGATTCAGGAACCCGTTCCTTGACTCTTACATTTGGAGGTTCCACCAAAATCTTGGGGACGCTAGTCACCGGGAAAGACCCAGAAATGGAGGTAAACTGCCGGCTAATTTATGTTTGTCTGGCCTGTCTTTCTGTTTGTGCGACCATTTGTCCTTGTCTATGTTCTATGGGTTGGCTTCTGTTGCCTTGGTTTCAGTTGTCTTCTTGGTTTGTCTGAGTTCAAAAACAGGAGTTTGTGCACGTCAGGTAAGCCCTCAGTTTGTGTGTGTCAGATAAATGCTCCTGTTTCTGCGGGTCAGGAAACACAGGTTCTTTTTCTATTTCTCATCTTCAGTTTGTGCATGTCAGGATAATTTGTGTGACTGCTTTCTTGTTTGGTCTTGGACAGACGACTTACTTTGACATGGGACAAACACCTTCCAAACCACTGGACTTGATTACATGAAAGACTTCAGGTTTTTGGGTCTGCCTTACTAGTCTGATTTACTATTTATGAGATGTCTTTGTTGTCTTGTTTGTGGTTTTCTTGAGAAATGTACCAGGGGCTATGCATGCCAGAGAAACAGCTTAAGTGTGTTCAGGTTCTGCCCAGCCAGTCATGAGACCAACTGTTGTTATGTACTGGTTTTATGTTTCTTTTCCTGTTTGAAAAGAAAGGGGCTTCCCGGAAGACTAGGGGAAGACTTGTTCCACAGGCTTTGTGTTTGCTTGTCTTCTTAACCCCCTAAAAGTTTTTCCATGTATGTCTTTCTCTTCTTCCACACAAGGAAGCAAGTTTACATGAGAGTCTGACGAAACCGATTTAGACCTTGGCTGCCTTTTCCCCTTGTGCCACAGAGACTGATCTCCCTTCTCCAGCCTTCTGCACCTGGGCCAAGATGGGGGGGAGGGGACAGAGATTCACCGATCTCCCCCCGCCCACTACCACTGAAATCATTGTGAAGGGACAAGGCTCTCCTCTCTGGCAAGGCAGCTCCAAAATTCCATTGTCAGCTGGAGCACCAGTGCAGAAAGATGAAAAAAACAGGAACAAAGAACAGGGAAGGGTCCCTGAGGTAAAAGCAGCCTTGATCTGGGTGAGTTATGGGGTCACCCCTCCTCCCCAGAGGCAGAGATAAAAACCAGACAGGCTGAGTGGGGCTTGCTACCATCAGGAAAGATAAAAAGGGTCATCCACCTGCCCGGACAAGATATCCGGGCTACTCACTCCCTCTGCACGCTCCCTCCATCGCAGGTTCTGGCAGTCAGCCAACATAATTTCTGCCCAATGCTTTAAATGTCAAAGTAAAATTTGTTTAAGGGACACAGCTGTTTTCCATAAATTGTTGACAATCAAATGTAACTTTTCTGCTTTACAAACTTCAGCTATGTGGATAAACCAAGTCATATAATTTAAGAGCTACAACTGGATAATATTCAAAGTAAAGTTATTACATTGTTCCCAGAGCTGACTCCTTATGTCAACAGGCAAGTTTTTAAAGATTTCTCCAGGAGGGACCAGTCATCCGAGAAAAACGGGAATTGGTAACTGCCTTGACAATGTCACTTCTAACAGGTTTACTTCGCCCAAAATTTCAACAGGAAACAGATTTTCAAGAGAAAGCTACAAACGTTAGAAGGATTACAAGACAAGTCACTGAGGGACTTAGTACAGGCTGCTAAAAATATATATTATAGTAATAATAATAATAATAACTGAGAAAGAAAAAAAGAGCTTAAAGGCCGTGAAGTGGTGGCGCACGCCTTTAATCTCAGCACTTGGGAGGCAGAGGCAGGCGGATCTTTGCGAGTTCGAGGCCAGCCTGGTCTACAAACTGAGTCCAGGACAGCCAGGGCTACACAGAGAAACCTTGTCTGGAAAAATCAAAAAAAAAAAAGAGCTTAAAAAAAGAAACCTAAACAGGGGATAAATGAATTTTTGGTTACAGATGGTTTCTCTAATGATAGAGCTGCCTATATAATTGGTGATGTTAAAACTCCTCTTCAGCTCAAATAATAGAATTAAAAACAGTAACTGTTATTTTTGAAAAACTAAAAGAGCTAACAATACTGCAGTGAATTATAAGATGTTAACAGGAAAAGAACAATATCAAAACTTAAAAGCTATAGGCAGAGTCTTTAGAGATTCTGATGCAGGTTTACTGCTAGTAAAACAATTGGCATATTACCAACAGGCGTTTACCCTCCTTTGCCCAAACAAACAATGGAACTGTTACTAGGAAGAAGTAATGCCACCATGAAAGGGATGACAAATAGTCCAACATTATGTCAGAAGTTTATGTCCCAAGCTATTAGTGGGGTTAGAGCCCAGTTTTCTGAAATGTATGTTGTTCGTTATATGGATGATATTTTACTAACAGATAAAAATGAGGACAAGGGGGATCCAAGATGGCGGCGGCCGGCGCGGACGTATTTTGATTTCACGGTCAACAGTCACAAGGCGGCAAGTGTTCCAGGACGCAGTACAAAGGGCACGACCCCTTCTAAATCTCACCCAGCTACACAGGGACCACGGAAGATCCCTGGGCAGGATGCCCCTTCCAACTTTCGGACACGCCTCTGGACCCGGGAATCGGGATCACCCATCCCCCAAAAGGAGAGACCCCCCAGTAAGCTCCAACCTAATACCCAGCCAGCAGATTCAGAAACCACGCAGAGATAATCCCCACCCTGCTGGGCACTCCCAGGTCTCACACAGACGATCCAATTATCTAGCGAAAGGTTGCGACCCTTGGAAGTGAGGGGAGATCCGCTGCAAAGTGCCTTCAGACCACAGATCGCAGTCTGTGAAGTCACTGGCCAGTTTCCAAGCCGCGGGAGCGGCAAGGCTACTGGAGCTGAACTGCAGACTTACCCGCTACAGGAACCAACCCCGGGCATACTGCGAGATATTTGAAACTGTCATATATCGGACTTATGTACTAGCATGGGCCCTTCCGGCGGGGAACCAGAGCTTACTTGTACACAGCTCCGCCACCTGAATTAATTAGGTCTCCATCTGGGAGGCGGGACTGAATGACTCACCTTATAGGGGTGGAGTAAGGCAACTCGAATCCTACACCACAGTGCCCCCTTTGGACCCAAGTCCAGAAGACAGCAAAAAAAATTCCACATGGCCAGAGGCCCCAGGCAAAAAAAAAAAAAACAGAGCGAAATGTCTCCAACAAAAGAAAGCAACGCTATTCGGTCCAGCCCGAACCACCTCACCACAACTGAAACACATGAAAACGATGACAATTCTACATTATGGAAAGTGATAAAGTCCCTTCAAGAAGAACTTAAAATTATGAAGGAATTCAAAGAAGCCACAATTTTACAAGTCAAAACAACAAATAACATCATTAAAGAGCTCCAAGCCAAGGTGACCCAGCTTGAACAGGAAAAGGATAAAGCAATGAAAGATCTCCAGACAAAAACAAACTGGAGAAGGAAATGTACAAAACGAACACTACCATTCAAGACATGAAAATAGAAATGGAAACAATAAAGAAAACACAGAGTTAAAAGAGGAAATGGAGAATCAAGAGAAGAGAACAGGAACTACGGATGTGAGTATGAAAAATAGAATGCAAGAGATGGAAGACAGGATCTCAGGCATGGAAGATTCGATGGAAGAAATCAATATAACATCCAAAGAAAATGAGAAAGCTAAAAAATCTCTCACCCACAACATCCAAGAAATCAAGGACTCAATGAATTATAGGCATAGAAAAGAGAAGACTCCCGACTCCATGGTCCAGGAAATATCTTCAACCAAATCATAGAAGAAAACTTCCCAAACCTAAAGAAAGAGATGCCAGTAAAAATCCAAGAGGCTTGCAGAACACCAAACAGATTAGATCAGAAAAGAAACTCCTCTCGCCACATAATAATAGAAACTCCAAATGTAGAGAACAAAGAAAGGATATTAAAAGCTGTAAGAGAAAAAGGCCAAGTCACATACAATGGCAGACCCATCAGAATCACACCTGATTTCTCCTCAGAAACTTTAAAAGCTAGAAGGGCATGGACAGATGTCCTACAAGCCCTGAGAGAACATAGGTGCCCAGCCAGACTACTATACCCAGCAAAACTCTCTATCAACATAGAAGGAGAAAACAAGATATTCCATGACAAAATCAAATTCAAACAATATCTCCTCACAAACCCAGCCCTACAGAAGATCCTAGAAGGAAAATTCCAACACAGAGAAGATAACTACACCCAAGAAAACAGAGGAAATAGAAACTTCCACAGCAACTAAACAAAAGAGAAACACAAGACAGCCAGCTATACCAAAATAATGGGAAATAACAACCCCTGGTCACTAATATCCATCAACATCAATGGACTCAACTCACCAATAAAAAGACACAGACTACAGACTGGATCCATAAACAAGACCCATCTTTTTGCTGTATATAAGAAACACATCTCACTATTGAAGATAAACACTACCTCAGAGTAAAGGGCTGGGAAAAGGTTTTCCAAGCAAATGGACCCAGGAAGCAAGCTGGAGTAGCCATCCTAATATCAAACAAAATAGACTTCCAATTGCAGTTAATAAAAAAAAAGACAGAGAAGGACATTACATACTCATTAAAGGAAATATCCACCAAGAGGTCATCTCAATTTTGAACATCTATGCCACAAATACAAAGGCACCTACATTTATAAAAGAAACACTTCTAAAACTTAAATCGCACATTGATCCAAACACTTTAATAGTGGGAGACTTCAACACCCCACTCACAACTATGGACAGATCATCAAGACAGAAGCCAAACAGAGAAATAATGAGTCTAACAGAGATCATGAACCAAATGGACCTAACAGATCTCTACAGAACGTTTCACCCAAACACAAAAGAATACACCTTCTACAGACCAGCGGCCCCGCCTGTCTGCCTGATATCCAGCCTGCACTCGAGCCACACCACAAGAGCAAAGGTAAGTGAGATTATTTTTTTCCGGAGTTTCCAACATGGTGGCACAGTGTGCACTGTAGCGGAGAGGCAGAGACCTAACCCAGTCACAGCAAAGCAATTAGGAGCCAAGACTGCCTGCAAACAGAGCCCGGGAAAGTGTGTTCTCCACAAATACTGGGGCGGGTGGGTCACTCACCCTAGCACCCAAGCATCTGAGGCAGTCAGCAACAGGCGCACTGAGGCCGGCATCTGTTGTGGGTGGAGCTCCCTGCCTGCATAGTCAGCCCAGCTGGGGAGCCAGAACGACTGGGTCAGTGAGAGGAGAACACAGACCCAACCACAGCTCTACCTGCCTTTCTGAGGAGACCTGTCAGCTCCCAGGTCCTCAGAGGCTAGCCCTCTCCCCACTCCAATCCCCTCTATATTGGTCCAATTGGGTCACAAGCAGTTGAGGAGAGCAGCAGCCACCCTCCTCTCCGAGAGCCAGTCAGTCTATTACAGGAATCTGCCCGCCATCTGGAGGTAAACACCAGGATCTCAGGATCAGCCAACCCCCAGGGCAGGGAGTTTTCCTGAGCACCAAGGTCAGGTAACAAAAGAAACAGATAACACCTGGGTCCATCTGATGACAAAAGGTCAGCACAAGAACATGGTAAAAAAAAAAAACCAAAACAATAGGATGTCTCCAGATCCTAGCAATAATGCTACAGACAACTCTGGACAGCTGAACCCAATTGAAGCAAAGGAAAATGACCTTAATCCTACGCTTATACTAATAATAGAAGGCCTAAGGGAGGAAATCAAATACCTCAGAGAGCAACAACAAAGTACTGCAAAGGAGGTGATGGAAATGAATAAAGCGCTTAAAGGAATGGAAGACCTGAAAAGGGAAGTTGAAGCAATGAAGAAAATCCAATCTGAGACATCCATAGAACTGGAAAACCTTAAGAAAAGAATCGGAACTACAGACACTAGCATCACCAACAGAATACAAGAGATGGAAGAAAGAATTTCAGGCTCAGAGGATAAAATTGAAGAAATGGATACATCTGTCAAAGAAAATGTCAAATCTAAAAAAGTCCTGACACAAAACCTTCAGGAAATCAAGGACACAATGAAAAGACGGAATCTCAGAATAATAGGAATAGAAGAAAGAGAAGAGTCCCACCTCCATGGACCAGAAAATATCTTCAACAAAATCATTGAAGAGAATTTCCCAAATCTAAAAAAAGAGATGCCTATAACTGTACAAGAAGCTTACAGAACCCCAAATAGATTAGACCAGAAAAGAAAATCTTCCCGCCACATAATAATCAAAACACTAAATGTTCAGAACAAAGAAAGAATTTTAAAAGCTGCTAGGGAAAAGGGTCAAGTAACATATAATGGCAAACCTATCAGAATCACACCTGACTTTTCTTCAGAGACTCTAAAAGCCAGAAGGGCCTGGACAGACATCTTGCAGACCCTAAAAAACCACAAATGCCAGGCCAGACTACTATTCCCTGCAAAATTGTCAATCATCATAGATGGAGAAAACAAGATATTCCATGACAAAGCTAAATTCAAACAATATCTATACACAAATCCAGCTCTACAGAAGATGTTAGAAGGAAAACTTCAACCCAAAGAGGTTAACTACACACAAGAAAGCACAGGAAGCAAATAGCATGCCTGCAGCAAAAACAAAAGGAAAGAAGCTCACTCACACACTATTTCTACCAACATCAAGATGGCAGGAAGTAACAATCACTGGTCATTAATATCTCTCAACATCAATGGACTCAATTCCCCAATAAAAAGGCACAGGCTAGCAGAATGGATGCGAAAACAGAATCCCACATTCTGCTGTTTACAAGAAACACACCTCAGCAAAAAAGATAGACATTATCTCCAAGTAAAGGGCTGGAAAAAGATATACCAAGCAAATGGACCCAAGAAAAAAGCTGGAGTAGCAATTCTAGTATGCAACAAATTGGATTTTCAACCAACATTAATCAAAAGAGATGGGGAAGGACACTATATACTCATCAAAGGAAAAATCCACCAAGATGAAATTTCAATACTAAACATCTATGCCCCAAATGTAAGACCACCCACATTCATTAAAGAAACACTACTGAAGCTCAAATCCCACATTGAACCTCACACATTAATAGTGGGAGACTTCAACACACCACTCTCACCACTGGACAGATCAACAATGCAGAAACCAAACAGAGAAATAATGAACCTCACAGATGTCATGAATCAAATGGACCTAATTGATATCTACAGAACACTTCAGCCAAAAACAAAAGAATACACTTTCTTCTCGGCACCTCACGGAACCTTCTCCAAAATCGACCATATAGTCGGTCACAAAGCAAGCCTCAACAGATACAGGAAAATTGAAATCACTCCTTGTAACTTATCACACCATCATGGAATAAAGCTAGGCTTCAACAGTAACAAACACAACAGAGTGCTTGCAAAAACATGGAAACTGAACAACTCTCTCCTCAATGACCTCTGGGTCAGGGAAGAAATAAAAAAAGAAATTAAAGTCTTCTTAGAACTCAATGAAAATGAAGGCACAACATACCCAAACTTATGGGACACATTGAAAGCAGTGCTAAGAGGAAAGTTTATAGCTCTAAGTGCCTTCAAAAAGAAACTGGAGAATTCCTATACTAGCCACCTAAAAGAACACCTGAAAGAGCTAGAACAAAAAGAAGCAAACACTCCCAAGAGGAGCAGACGAGAGGAAATTATCAAACTCAGGGCTGAAATCAACAACTTAGAAACAAAAAGAACAATACAAAGAATCGACAAAACCAAGAGCTGGTTCTTTGAGAAAATCAACAAAATAGACAAGCCCTTAGCTAAACTAACTAAAAGGCAGAGGGAAAATACCCAAATCAACAAAATCAGAAATGAAAAGGGGGAAATAACAACAGACATTGAGGAAATCCAAAGAATCGTTAGGTCCTACTTCAAAAACTTGTACTCCACAAAATTGGAAAATCTAAATGAAATGGACAATTTTCTTGATAGATTCCACCTACCAAGGTTAAATCAAGAACAGGTAAACAAATTAAACAGTCCTATAACCCTTAAGGAAATAGAAGAAGTCATTAGACGTCTTCCAACCAAAAAAAGCCCAGGCCCAGATGGTTTCAGCACAGAATTCTACCAGACATTCAAAGAAGAACTAACACCAATATTCTTCAAACTCTTCCACAACATAGAAACAGAAGGAATACTGCCAAACACATTCTATGAGGCCACAGTTACCCTGATACCTAAACCTCACAAAGACCCAACGGAGAAAGAAAATTTCAGACCAATTTCCCTTATGAACATGGATGCAAAGATACTTAATAAAATACTTGCAAACCGGATCCAAGATCACATCAAAAGTATCATACACCATGATCAAGTAGGCTTCATCCCAGGGATGCAGGGGTGGTTCAACATTAGAAAATCCATCAATGTAATCCACCACATAAACAAGCTGAAAGAAAAGAACCACATGATCATCTCATTGGATGCTGAAAAAGCTTTTGACAAAATACAGCACGCTTTCATGATAAAAGTCTTAGAGAGATCAGGCATACAAGGACCATACTTAAAAATAATAAAAGCAATTTACAGCAAGCCAATAGCCAACATCAAACTAAATGGAGAGAAACTTAAAGCATTTCCTCTAAAATCAGGGACAAGGCAAGGCTGCCCACTCTCTCCATATCTCTTCAACATAGTACTTGAAGTTTTAGCTAGAGCAATAAGACAACTAAAAGAGATCAAGGGGATACAAATTGGAAAGGAAGAAGTCAAAGTATCCCTATTTGCAGATGATATGATAGTATACATCAGTGACCCCAAAAATTCCACCAGAGAACTTCTACAGCTGATAAACTCCTTCAGCAAGGTGGCCGGATACAAAATCAATTCAAAAAAATCAGTAGCCCTTCTTTACACAAAAGATAAATGGGCTGAGAAAGAAATAAGGGAATCAACACCCTTCACAATAGCCACAAATAATATAAAATACCTTGGGGTAACTCTAACCAAGCAAGTGAAAGACCTGTATGATAAAAACTTCAAGACCCTGAAGAAAGAAATTGAAGAAGATATCAGGAGATGGAAAGATCTCCCTTGTTCATGGATAGGTAGGATCAACATAATAAAAATGGCAATCTTACCAAAAGCAATATACAGATTCAATGCAATTCCTATCCAAATACCAACTCAATTTTTTACAGATCTGGAAAAAACAATTCTCAACTTCATATGGAATAACAAAAGACCCAGAATAGCTAAATCAATCATGTACAATAACAGAACATCTGGAGGTATCACCATCCCGGATTTCAAGCTGTACTACAGGGCAATAGTAATAAAAACAGCATGGTACTGGTATAGAAACAGACCAGTTGACCAATGGAATCGAATTGAAGACCCAGAAATAAACCCACACATCTATGGTCACTTAATTTTTGATAAAGAAGCCAAAAACATACAATGGAAAAAGGAAAGCATCTTCAATAAATGGTGCTGGTCTAACTGGATGTCAACATGTAGAAGAATGCAAATAGATCCATACTTATCACCCTGTACAAAACTTAAGTCTAAGTGGATCAAGGACCTCAACATAAATCCAGACACACTAACATTAATAGAAGAGAAAGTGGGAAAAAGCCTTGAAATCATTGGCACTGGTAGCAACTTCCTGAATAGAACACCAATAGCTCAGGCACTAAAACAAACAATCAATAAATGGGACCTTATAAAATTGAAAAGCTTCTGTAAGGCAAAGGACACTGTCCTTAGAACAAAACAGCAGCCTACAGAGTGGGAAAGGATCTTCACCAACCCAACATCTGACAGAGGGCTAATATCCAAAATATATAAAGAACTGAAGAAATTAAACACCAAAAAATCAAATAACCCCATCAATAAATGGGGTACAGAGCCTAACCAAGAATTCACAGAAGAGGAATCTCTAAAGGCTGAGAGGCATCTGAGGAAATGTTCAACATCTTTGGTCATCAGGGAAATGAAACTGAAAACAACTCTGAGATTCCATCTCACACCTGTCACAATGGCTAAGATCAAAAACTCAAATGATAGCACATGCTGGCGAGGATGTGGAGAAAGGGGAACACTCCCCCATTGCTGGTGGGACTGCAAACTTGTGCAACCACTTTGAAAATGAATCTGGAGATATCTTAGAAAATTGGGAATAAATCTACCTCAAGACCCAGCCATACCCCTCTTGGGCATATATCCAAAAGATCTGAAAAGAAACCAAAAGGACATTGCCTCAACAATGTTCATAGCAGCTTTATTTGTAATAGCCAGAAACTGGAAACAACCCAGATGTCCATCAACTGAAGAATGGATAAAAAAACTGTGGTACATATACACAATGGAATACTACACAGCTATCAGAAATGAGAAAATCATGCAATTCAAAACCAAATGGATGGAACTAGAAAAGCTCATCCTAAGTGAGCTGACGCAGTCCCAGAAGGATAAACATGGTATGTATTCCCTTACAAATGGATATTAACCATACATCAGAGGATAACTATCCTACAACCCACACACCCAAATAGATAGGAACCTAGCATATCTATCCTAGGAAAAATTCTACCCACCAGTGAGTCATGGAATCTGCTGCAGGTTAGTGGAACCCCACACCCTAGATGGTGTGCCTTATCAAGCTCCAGTACGAGTGTAAGCTCTTGGGCCTCACATGACGCAAGATCTGAGGGAGTATGATATGTGAGGACCCACCTCATCTGAGGAGAAGGAGAGTACCAAGTAAAGGAACAAGGAGGGAGGGAGGGAGGAAGGGAGGGAGGGAGGGAAGGAGAGAGGGAGGGAAGGAGAGATGAAGGGAGGGGCCAAGAGGGGAGGAGGGAGGAAACTATGTTCTAGAAATAAATAATACTATTTTAAGAAAAAAATTAATAAGCTTAAAAATATAATAAAAATACAATATAAAATTTTCAGACTATAATTTACCTTACTGGCATGAAAAGAAAATGGCCTTAATTTCAGATTAGAATGTTAGACTGCAGGTGGCTACAGAGATTACACAAACTTGATAGCAGCTTAAAAGTTTTTTTTTGTTTTTTGGTTTTTTTTTTGTAGAGGTATAGGCTATTTCCATGGTTTGGCATTAAAAAGCAGGTAACAGGTTTAAAACACTGTAAATAAATTAAAGGTGACAGCTGTTCAACCTGGTTTTACAAACCTCCAAGAGTTGAAAAAACTTAGAGCTAAGGTAAAATAATGCATGGTGTTAGCCCATGCCTTTACCTCCAGTAGAGACAGGAGGATCACTATAGAGTTAGTTGTCTTATAAATTCTAGAGTTACAAGAAACAGGGTGGTGATGGTGCACACCCTTAGTCACATCATTGGGGAAGAATACACCCTTAATCCCAACACACTAGAGACAGAAACAGGCAGATCTCAGAGCTCAAGGCCACCTGATACAAAACAAACTCTAAACAGAGAAAAACTTTGATCCAGGGGTGGAGGAGCACATCTTTAATCCCATCAGTTGGAAACCACATGTCTTTGATCCCAAAATTTAGAATGCAGAGACAGGCACATAGGATTTGGAAAGATTTAAGTTTAAAAGCTACTTACAAAAGGCAGGCTGCAATTCAAACAAATTGTCCTTTGAGATCTCAAAATATATACACTAAAGGTTTGTTTAGCTCCAAAATATCAAAATAATTTCTTCTTTAATCCGGATTGAAAGGTAATACTTTATATATTATCAAAAAACCAGCCGGGCGGTGGTGGCGCACGCCTTTAATCCCAGCACTTGGGAGGCAGAGGCAGGCGGATCTTTGTGAGTTCGAGGCCAGCCTGGTCTACAAAGCGAGTCCAGGACAGCCAGAGATATTCAGAGAAACCCTGTCTCGAAAAACCAAAAAAAAAAAAAACAAACAAAAAAAACAAATTTGCTCCAGGAAAAATATTACCTGACCCCCCCAAAAAAAGGTAATTGTCCCAGAGTTAGGATTAGGGCAGGGCTCTGTTCTTATCTTTCCAGGAGATTTAAAGCATCCATTCAAGGAATCCAGGGACAACTGGACAACGGAAACCTCAGCAGAAAACAGATCAGACACCAAAGAAGACGAGTGGCCCAGATGATCCAGCCTTGCAGACTTCTTCAATAGCAGTTTCCTCAAAAGTCTATAACCACAACAACTCAAAATCGCTAAGATCGTTCAGCTCCACAGACTACTCCAGCCAGATCTTCAGTAAAGTTCTGAAGATCAGCTTCTGTCTATGAACTTCGTAGGACATCTAAATAGCTGAGCACAAAGGGACTGAACATCAAATGATTCTATTAACATTTTTAAACATTTTTCCATTCTTATTTGGGCCCCAAACAGGTTTACTACGTCCCAAATCAGCAGGAAGTCATTTTAAGAGAACAACGTCCCATCCCCAGAAGGTGGGGAGGGTGTTCTTCCCCTTTGGTTATTTGATAGATAATAGAAAATTTTGTTATTTAGGGGAAAAGACTACAAGCTGTTAAATGGTCTTGTTAAATGGGTTTTGGAGGTTAGACCCAGGGACTTCTCTCTTTTGCTTTTCTGTATCCTCCTTTCTCTCCTATATAGGAGTGAACAGACTTGAGAAAAATGGGACATAGACATAGTATAGAAAGAACAAGAAAAAAGGACAGATTATTGAATATAGCTTTATACCTTTGTATACTGATACAAAATTAATATTATATTTGGCTAAATTGGTATTGATCATTGTATATTAATGCAAATTTAAGATTGTATAGGGCTACATCGGTATTGATCTTTGTATATTGATACAAAATTAAGATTATATTTGGCCACAATGGTATTGACCCTAGTATATTAATGTAAAATTAAGATTGTATTGGGCTACATCGGTACTGATCTTTGTATATTGATACAAAATTAAAATTATATTTGGCCACATTGGTATTGATCTTTGCATATTGATACAAAATTAAGGGTAACGCTTCTTAAAGGTATTGTTTGTAGTAATACTTAAAAATGAAATGTCAAGTTTTGATCTCTCGCTACCAACCGACATAAACTGTTTAGGATAATTAAGAAACAGAAACTAATAGTCATGAAAACGTGTCATTTTGTTAGTTACTATGACAGTCTATCACAGTTATTTTCTAAGCTACTCAGAAATCAAGTTGCTAAGAGACAAGCAATATTTGCTTATCTAAATATAAGAGATAGATAGGGCATCTTCAAAAACCTCAAGAGATCTGCAGAATATGGCATTCAAAGATGTTTTCTTAACTTAAGATTTTTTGATATCGAGACATGTCAGCTCCTGACAGCACCCCCTATATTACTCCAAGTAGAAGATGAGCATCGAAGAATCTCCAGTGGGAGATGATTGAATTGGTGGTAAGCCATTCTCTTGGCAAGAAAAACCCCTTGCTTCAACTGTAGACAGACTTCTGTCCAAAAAGGACAAAACTTGGAAGCAGGTAAGTCGACAGCCTAGCTCTGCCAAGACAGGGTAGGTAAGTCCTTCATAATTCCTGCTCTACAACCAATGTCTGTCAGAGAAATGGGGCCAAATGGCTGAAGATTGATGCTGTAATGTATGGAGAGAAAATGGGAACTGTCCAGGCAGCCACTGGTATGTCATTTTTTAGTTTTGGAAGCTGCAGGCCCTGCACTTCCTATACAATCAGACATATTTATCCCTCTCAGGTCTCTGAGGTGGTTGAAGAATAGATACCTAGAGTCTCATAGTTAAATTTTGAGTTGTTTAGGAATCAAGAGGGTGTTCTGGATCTAAGAAGATATTTTTAAAATTATGAGGCAAGTTAGTATGAAAGCTGAGTTAGATATAGAACTTTAAACTCATGGAGATGGTTAGATAGTAGAATGTTAAAGTCAGGTGCCAAATACATATGGACTGGACATTGGGAATGTATGCTAAGCCATATAACTCTTATAATCGTGGCCTATTTATTTATGTTGTTTTGTATTGTATTTAGAGTTATAAGAAAAAGAACCATTATTTGGACTGAAAGGGAGAGCTGTTGGGGGGAAAAATAAATACAAAAAAAAAAAAGAATACACCTTCTTCTCAGCGCCTCACGGAACCTTCTCCAAAATCGACCATATAGTTGGACACAAAGATAGCCTCAACAGATACAAGAAAATTCAAATAACCCCTTGTATCTTATCAGACCACCAAGGAATAAAGCTGGACTTCAAAAGCAAAAGAATCAACAAAGTCTACACTCACATGGAAATTGAACAACTCTTTACTAGAGGACAACTGGGTCAGGGAAAATTAAAGAAGGAAATCAAAGACTTCTTAAAATCCAACGAAAAAGAAGACACAACATACCCAAACCTATGGGACACAATGAAAGCTGTGCTACGAGGAAAGTTCATAGCACTAAGTGCCTTCAAAATGAAAATTGTGACAGCTCATATTAGCGAATTAACAGCTAAACTGGATGAATTGGAAAAAAAGAAGCAAACACTCCCAAGAGGAGCAGAAGGCAGAAGATCATCAAACTTAGGGCTGAAATCAACAACTTAGAAACAAAAATAACTATACAAAGAATCAATGAAACCAAGAGTTGGTTCTTCGAGAAAATCAACAAAATAGACAGACCCTTAGCCAAATTAACTAAAAGACAGAGGGAGAAAACACAAATCAACAAAATCAGAAATGAAAAGGGAGAAATAACAGCAGACATTGAGGAAATCCATAAAATATTTGGATCCTACTTTAAAAATCTATAGTCCACCAAATTTGAAAACTTAAGTGAAATGGACAATTTTCTTGATAGATTTCACCTACCGAAGCTAAATCAAGATCAGATAAACAGATTAAACAGCCCTATAACCCATAAGGAAATAAAAACAGCCATTAAAAATCTCCCAACCAAAAAAAGCCCAGGGCCAGATGGCTTTAGCACGGAATTCTACCGGACCTTCAAAGAGGAGCTAACACCAATACTTTTCAAATTCTTTCACAAAATAGAATCTGAAAGAACATTGCCAAACTCATTCTACGAGCCCACAATCACCCTGATTCCTAAACAACACAAAGACCCAACAAAGAAAGAGAATTTCAGACCAATCTCCCTCATGAACATAGATGCAAAAATACTTAATAAAATACTAGCAAACCAAATTCAAGAACACATCAAAAGTATCATACACCATGATCAAGTAGGCTTCATCCCAGGGATGCAGGGATGGTTCAATATATGAAAGTCTATCAACGTCATTCACCATATAAACAAGATGAAAGAAAAAAACCACATGATAATCCCGCTAGATGCAGAAAAAGCATTTGACAAAATCCAACACCCCTCATGCTAAAAGTTCTGGAGAGAACGGGCATACAAGGGCTGTACTTAGAAATAATAAAGGCAATATACAGCAGGCCAGTGGCCAACATCAAAATAAATGGAGAGAAACTTGAAGCATTTCCTCTAAACTCAGGGACAAGACAAGGATGTCCACTTTCACCACATCTCTTCAATATAGTACTTGAAGTTCTTGCTAGAGCAATAAGACAACTAAAGAACATCAAGGGGATAAACATCGGAAATGAAGAAGTCAAATTATCCCTATTTGCAGATGATATGATAGTATACATAAGCGACCCCAAAAATTCCACCAGAGAACTCTTACAGCTGATAAACACCTTCAGCAAAGTGGCTGGATACAAAATTAATTCAAAAAAATCAGAAGGCCTTCTTTATACAACAAACAAATGGGCTGAGAAAGAAATCAGGGAAACATCTCCCTTCACAATAGCCACAAACAACATAAAATACCTGGGGGTAACTCTAACCAAGCAAGTAAAGGACCTGTACAACAAGAACTTCAAGCCCTTGAAGAAAGAAATGGAAGAGGACTTTAGAAGATGGAAACATCTCCCATGCTCATGGATAGGTAGGATCAACATAATAAAAATGGCCATCCTACCAAAAGCAATATATAGATTCAATGCAATTCCTATAAAAATACCAACACAATTTTTTATAGACTTGGAAAGAGCTAGCCTCAATTACATACGGAACAACAAAAGCCCAGAATAGCTAAATCAATCCTGTACAATAAAAAAACATCTGGAGGTATTACCATCCCAGATTTCAAGCTGTACTACAGAGCAATAGTTGTAAAAACAACATGGTATTGGTATAGAAACAGACCAGTAGATCAATGGAATCGAATTGAAGATCCAGAAATAGACCCACACACTTATGGCCACCTAATTTTTTACAAAGAAGCCAAAACAGCACAATGGAAGAAGGACAGCATCTTCAACAAATGGTGCTGGTCCAACTGGATGTCCATTTGTAAAAGAATGAAGTTAGACCCACATACTTACCACCTTGTACAAAACTTAAGTCCAAGTGGATCAAAGACCATAAGGCTGGTCACACTAAATCTACTAGAAGAAAAAGTGGGAGAAACCCTCGAACTAATTGGCACAGGCGACAACTTCCTGAACAGAACACCAACAGCTCAGGACTTGAGATCAATAATCAATAAATGGGACCTCATGAAACTGAAAAGCTTCTGTAAGGCAAAGGACACTGTCATTCGAACAAAATGGCAGCCTACAGACTGGGAGAAAATCTTCACCAACCCCACATCTGACAGAGGGCTAATATCCAAAATCTACAAAGAACTCAAGAAATTAAATGCCAAGAAACCAAATAATCCAATCAAAAAATGGGGGACAGAGCTAAATAGAGAATTCACAAAGGAGGAATCCCTAATGGCTGAGAGACACTTGAAGAAATGCTCAACATCCTTAATCATCAGAGAAATGCAACTCAAGACGACCTTGAGATTCCATCTCACACCTGTCAGAATGGCTAAGATCAAAAACTCAAATGACAGCACATGCTGGCGAGGGTGTGGAGAAAGGGGTACCCTACTCCATTGCTGGTGGGAATGCAGGCTTGTGCAACCACTATGGAGGTCAGTCTGGCGATATTTTAGAAAACTTGGAATAGCTCTGCCTCAGGACCCCGCCATACCACTTCTGGGTATACACCCAAATGCCTCTTCACGGAATCATAAGGAAGTTTCCTCATCTATGTTTATAGCAGCCTTATTTGTAATAGCTAGAAACTGGAAACAACCCAGATGTCCCTCAACCAAAGAATGGGTTAAAAAACTGTGGTACATCTACACAATGGAATATTATTCAGCTATCAAGAACAATGAAATTATGCAATTTGCAGCCAAATGGATGGAACTAGAAAAGCTCATCCTGAGTGAACTAACCCAGACTCAGAAGGACACATATGGCATCTATTCACTTATAGTAGGATTTTAGCTATATAGTAGAAGATATCAATACTACAACTAACACACCAAAGGGAACTTTGATATAGACTTCTTATTTTTAAATTTTTTTACTTATTTTTTATATATTAGTTATATTTTTTCTATTTTTTAGTCTTTTTTATCTATTGTCTGCTTATTGGTTTGTTTGTTTAGTAGTTCTCTCTTCCGGGCAACGAGATACTTTTCACTGATGGTACTGCTTCGTAGATCCCCAATGAATGAAGAGGCTCTTGGCCCTCATACGACCTCTCAACTGAGATGAGGGACTGTTATATAAGGACACCCCACCCCAGAGAAATGGATGGAAGGGTTAGGAGGTAAAGAAAAAAAATGAAATGTGATGTTTCGGCCTTTTACTACTAATTGTCATAAACTGTTTAGGATAATTAAGAAATGCAAACTAATGGTTATGCAAGCCAGTCATTCTGTTAGGTACTATGACAGCCTGTTATAGTTACTTGCTAAGCTAATTAGAAATAAACCTGCTAAGAGACAAGCAACATCTGCTTATCCTAATATAAGAGATAGATAGGGCCTCTTCAAAAACCTCAAGAGATCTGCAGAATATGGCATTCAAAGATGTTTTCGTTTCTTTAGATTTTTTTATATCAAGACATATCAACTCCTGACAGCACCCCCTATTCTCCTCCAAGTAGAAGATGAGCATCAAAGAATCTCCAGTGGGAGATGATTGAATTAGTCGCAAGCCTATCTCTTGGTAGGAAAAGCCCCTTGCTCCAACTGTAGACAGAATGCTGTCCAAAAAGGACAAAACCTGGAAGCAGGTAAGTCGACAGCCTAGCTCTGCCAAGACAGGGTAGGTAAGTCCTTCATAACCCCTGCTCTACAATCAATGTCTGTCAGAGAAACGGGGCCAAATGACTGAAGATCGATGCTATAATGTATGGAGAGAAAATGGGAACTGTCCAGGCAGCCACTGGTATGTCATTTCTTAGTTTGGGAAGCTGCAGGCCCTGTACTTCCTATGAAACCAGATATATTTATCCCTCTCAGGTCTCTGAGGTGGTTGAAGAACAGATAGCTAGAGTCTCATAATTAAATTTTGAGTTGTTTAGGAGTCAAGAGAGTGTTATAGATCTAAGAAGATACTTTTAAAATTGTGTTGCAAGTTAGTATGAATGTTGAGTCAGATATAGAACTTTAAACTCATGGAGATGTTTAGATAGTAGAATGTTAAAGTCAGGTACCAAATACATATGGACTGGTCATTGGGAATGTACGTTAAGCCATATAACCCTCATAACTGTGGCCTAATTACCTCTGTTGTACTGTATTGTATTTATTATTATAAGAGAAAGAGCCATTTGTTGGACTGAAAGGGGAAACTGTAGGGGGAAATAAGATATACCTTAAACTTAAAAGAAAAAAGGGAAGAGGATGGGGGGTTGAGGGTGGGAGGCTGGGACTGGAGGGGGAATAGGGAAGGGACTGCGATTGAGATGTAACTTGAAGAAATAAAAAATAAAGGAAAAAAATGAGGACAAACTTTTACAAGTTTATGCTCAATTATCCTGGTACAACTCATCTAAGAATACCAAGTTATTTCTAATCCTTTAGTGGGCTGTTATGTCAATCTATTTTAAAAAATAAAGCAATACAGGTTAATGGATGTCTAAATAGTACGGGAAACTGTTATGCTGTGGTACTACTCAATCTGGACATTCACAGAGACATCTATGAAAGTTGACAACATCTTTAAAAGAGATCATATTTGGATACACAGTCAAAGTCACATTCTGGGTCAGGGTTTCATAAAAAGGTTTCTGCTTGTGTTACATTCCCATATGTTCTGCTTATTGGAAATGCTACATTCACTATTTATGACATATTATGATTGTTATATTTCTAATTATATTTCTGCTTTTATCATGACACCTGTAAATGTAACTGATCAATGGTATTCAGATAAAGGTTTGCAAGTACTAGAAGAGTTAAAAACAGCTTTAACAAAAAGTAAACACATAGTAGGGTTGATTATTGCTGGAATTGCAGCTTTAATTACTTTGATTGCTACGGCTACTACAGCTGCTACAGCTTTAACTGAAGAAATTCATGTTAACTCCTTAACGCAAAATGTTATTATGGCTTTAGGCACACAGGAAAATATAGATAAAAAATTGTTGATGCTCTTTATGATATTGTACAATTCATTGGGGATAAAATACAAGATATTTGGTATAATACAAATATGTCTTTGGATTTCCTGACCTTACATAAGGAAATAGTAAACTTACAATGTGCTAAACCATTGAATTTTGATACAACATTGGACAAATTAAAAGAATAAAAAGCTTAAGCAAAATATGATGGTCCTCGGACACCTCAGAGATCTCCAGAACATGATGTTTAAAAATAAAAAGCTTTTTCTGCTAAGACATGCCAACTCCTGGCAGCATTCCTAGTTTATTCCAAGGAAGAAAACGGGCACAAAAGAACTCCACCTGAGACTTGATTTAAATGTGACAAAGCTGGTCACTGGACTAGACTGCCCAAGCTGAGTGGGCTGAACACGGACTGAGAAGTCGACTGCTGGACTTTGCCAAGACAGGGTAAGCAGTCCTTCATAATTCATGTCTCAAAAAAAGTCTGCCACACCTTGGTTTTGGTGGGCAAAGACGGATACCCCACGGACATAGAAGAACAATGAATGGCTGTTAAGGTAAAGGCTGTGAGTTTTTATAAATTCAAGGGGTAATTGATTTTGCATACTCGGATGGTATTTGTGGTTCTCAGATCCCTGATGAGTCTAAAGACTATACTAATGGAAGATTTAATAGCAGAGAGATAATCACTTACCTAGGAAAGAACAGTAGCTATACAACAACTAGTTACTGACAAGAGACAAGACATCTTTGTGGATTGCAATGATGCACATTGAGAGAAAATATGTACTCAGAGACTGTGCACAGGGAGACTGCACAAATGTAGAGCCCAAGAAACTGAGCCCACTCAAGGCCATGTTATGAGTTAGTTACCACTCTTAATCATTGCTCATTGAGTTAATAACTAGTTTTAATTTATTGGCTATGTAAAACTACAGGGTATCTTTATTGAAAGGACAAAGAGGTTTGTTAAATGCAGAGAAGCTTCAGGTTTCTTCCCCTTGCTATGTTACTGTTGAAGTTCTGATAAATTGTTGGTCTAGCTCTGATAAAACATACCACTAGATGATTAGTCACAAGTTTAAGATTTTAAGTCTTCTTTGATTTAAAGATTGTTCATGCTAATAGTTCAAGGTTGTTTTTCAAGTCTCTGTCATATTGTCTTTCTGAGATCTAGTCAAAGCCAGGATCCACAAGCCTCAAATCAAACAGGATTCCAGATTAGTATAACTGCCTGCTCTTAAAAATGGAATTTTCTTTGTTGGACTGAAAGGGGAGCTATTGGGGGGAAAAGATATACCTTAAACTTAAAAAAAAGGAGAAGAGGAGGGGGTTGAGGGGGAAGAGGGTGGGAGGGCGGGACTGGAGTGGGGAATAGGGAGGGGATTGCAATTGAGATGTAACTTGAAGAAGTAAAAAATAAATTTTAAAAAATGGAGAATACATGACAGAGGGGAAAAAAATGGGATTTTCTCCTTGGTTACAGGGATCTTACTTTCCCCAGTTGGTAGACAATTCTAACTTCTGTTTCTAGTTTATATTTGTCTCAGCAGAGTCTCACCTGGCTGATAGATTCTATTCAGAGATCACCTATGGACTGCAAACTGCTGAGCCCTGGACTTCCTGAAAACTGATCTGGACCAGTCCAGCCAATATGATTGCTCCCTGTCTTACAGTTGGATCAATTAAACAGATTCTGATAGATGCCCCATTGCCCAACCTTTGATTAGCATTTCAGCCTTCCTGGGCCCTGATGACAATGCCCTAATGTCAGCTGGAAGTAGTTACAGAAGAGAATATGCTGTCCATTGTCCCACCTAACAGGCTGAGATGCTAGTTCAAAAGAAATTTATGAAAACAGATTCAAGAGAAAAGGGAGGAATCCCTTTCCCAGAGAAAAATAATTAGGCTCAGCTGCTTCGTGATTGAAGCAGTCACAAGAGAAAAGGGAGATATGTTAGGACCAAACTCAATTGACCAAACTTTAGTTAGGCTTCAGAAGCCTTGGAATTTTGAGTAAGCGCTGAGATGCAGGTCTACTCGCCCCAGAAACCACCTACATTACTTCCCAGGGCTTGGAAGCTCTAACCATTACCTGGAGGCCAAGTTCCTGTTTGGGTATGGCCAGTTCCCAGAGCAACAGGGAGAACAACAGAGACCACAGGTTGCCAAATGTCATGAGTTTGGAAATCCCCACCTTGATTCCTAGGTCACCTATGCTACTCAGTCAAAGTACTGTTGCTTGATGATGGTTGATTCTGCCTTACTGAAATGTGTTTAACCTGAACTGAAATTCTGTTCGGGGTCCCCTCCTTCTCCTTGCATGGAGAAGCTTTGAGGATGACCCCAGCATGCTGGTCCCAATAAAATCCTCTTGCATTTTGCAACATTCCTGGTGATTCCTCAGCCACCCCAACATTAGGTTCAGGAACCCATTCCTTGACCCTTACACTGTCACCCTTAAAAGAACTTCAGGGATAATCCTTTGATTTTATACAACTTTTTTTTCCTTTTTTCTTTGTTTGGTTTGAGGCAGTGTCCCTGTGTTAGTTACCCAGGTGTCCCTGCTGGCCTAGAATTTTTGAGTTCAAGGGATCCTCCTGCCTTAGTCTCCATTATAGCTGAGACTACAGGCATGAGCAGCTGCACCCAGATTGTTTACAAAACTTTCTAAATAATTCCATCTTCATTATTTAAAACAAAGACAGAATGGGACATGTAGCTTAGTGTGTACAAGTGTGCATAGCTTGTACAAAGCCTGAGTTTAACCCTCGGTGCTCCTGTAATCCTTCCCCTCCAGAGGTACAGGCCTAGCAAACGTTCAAAGTCATCCTCAGCTACACAGTAAACAGAGGCTAGCCTGGGCTACAGGAGATCCTGTCTCAAAAAAACAATTAATTTATTAAGCAAAAATTATGTATGCTATTATAGGGTAGAAATGATCTTTTTTTAAAAGGCTGTCAGACTACCAAAAGGCACATTATTTGTCTGTGTTGGTGGAACTGGAGATGGACTCAGAACCTTAAATGCCAAGTACATGCTCTGCCACTGAGTCTCACCATCTTCATGATGAGACAGAGACTCCCTCTCAACTGATGAGACAGAGGAATAAGGAGTCCTCTTATAGAAAATTGTTTGTTCTGTTCTTGCTGTGTCCCCAGTGTATTCACACTAGAGACTCAATAAACATGGTCACCTCAGTCAGTGTGGGAGCTGAAAATTGACCTCAGGTCCCATGACACCCTGGGCCAAAGGGAAATAATGCAATTTCCTTTGTTGATTTATTCATTTGTTCATTAAGCTTCTGGAAATAGACCTCAGAGATTTACATATGCCTCTACTCCCAGATTCCTTAAGAGATATTTCATTCCAATTTGGTCTGGTTTAGTTTGGGTTGCCTTGGACTCTTTCTGTAGCGAGACAGAAAATGAATTTATGATCCTCCTGCCTCAGCTTCTATCTAGTCTGGCTTCTTTCTCCAGTTTTTGGATCCACACTTGCTGGAGGATTCAGAGACCCACTGTATCTTCCACCCAGACATTTGCAGTGAGCAATCCATCATAATCTCAGCATAATTGGGATTGCAGGTACAACCTAAACCTAGGGAAGCCAGCTTCTGAATTCCTGTAATGCAGTCAAGTGGCAGAGGGAGGGAGGTGAAGAGAGGTTAAGATGGCCCCATTGTAGCATGATAGGTGATAGTGGGAGTGTTGAGGAGCACAGAGAGGAGGATCCACCTAGAAAGCCTGTGGATAAGGCTTTCTAAGAAGACATGGGGGCTAGTGTCTTTAGGTGTTTGTTGGTTTGTAGCTGTTGTTGTTAAGATAGATCACTGTAGTTGGTCTTTGCTACTTTGTGGGTTCTTCTTTTTCCCACCCTTTATTGTCCTGGTTTCACTACTTAACACTACCTAGGAGAAAAAGAAAAGAGAAGAGAGAGAGACTCCTGCATCTAACTTCTTTCCTTTTGTTTCTTCTTTGAGCATGACTACTAACAAACTGCAAAACAAAACCTCCTAATGACTGGCAACCACTAACTCTGCTTCTTGGGGCCCAGTCATTTATACATCCTCTGAAAAGTTCCCACAATTCCAAAGGCCACACTATCCCAGAAACTATCTGCAGCTGGAAAAACCACGACTCTGCTAGAGCACGAGACAAATCTTACTCAGCTGCTGCAGCCCCACATCCCCACACCTGGGACTGAAATGAAAACATGCTCATATACTAGTTCTGCGTTTTGAAAGAACCCAAAGTTCTATAATTGTCAATAAAGGTAACTTGTCATCCTTGGCACTCATTACATGGCACACTATGGCCTGGAACTCCTAGCAATCCTCTGGCCTCAGCCTCCCAAGTGCTAGAATGACAAGCAGGCACCACCATGCCAATCTGGTGTCTCACAGAAGGAAGAGGAGACCTTAGTCAGGAGGCATAATTATACACAATCAGTACTGGGGATGTAGGTCAGTGGGGGTACACTTGCCTCAAATACTCAGGGCCTGAGTTTGATCTCCAGGCCTCCAGGAAAACAGCAGCAGCAATAACATACAAGAGGTACACAGACATACATGCAGGCAAACACCCATACACATAAAATAAAATTTAGTTTACTCGGTTTGTTTGGTTGCTGTTTGTTTTGATTTGTTGGTTTTGTTTTGTTTTTGAGAGAAAGGATCTCTATGTAGCCTAGGCTCTTCTGGAACTATCTATGGAGGCCAGGCCAAGAGATCCACTTGTCACTGCTTCCCAAGTGCTAGGATAAAGGTGTGCACAACCACACCTGTATATAGAATAATTTTTTTTTAAATTTAAGGGAATTGAACCTTAATTCCCTTAAATAGAGCATATCTGGGAAGCCCAGAATAATCACAAGCGTCCTTTAAACTGGAGGAGGGAGCTGTAGTGGGATACCCTTGACAAGCATATTACATGAACCTCATATATGAATCCCTGTAGGAGTTAGATAAATTAGATTTAGAAATATATAGGAGTTTCTGATACTGTCTCTTAATTCAGGGCCTGAAGAGCATTATCAGCATGAAGTCAGGAAAACAGGAAAGACTCAATAGAATTGAAGAAACAAAGTATCTGGCCTGACATTGTTTTCAGCTGCTAAGTGGGCGCAGCCCAAATTAAGCTGAAACAGAATTCCTCCTATTTGAAGACAGTGCGTGTAGCCCAGAAGAGAAGAGGCCCCTGATGCTAGAGAGCTCCAAGAGTCCTGCTGAGAAAAGGGCTGGCCATTGATGGCCAGCTCTCTCCCTGAAGCAGAAAGAAGCCGGTGAGCAAAGAAAGCCTGAGCAAGACACCAAAAGGCCAAGGACTGGACCCTGTGGCTCAGCTTTTGCCTAGAGGGGTTTGATCTGTCCAAACAGTGGCCTAGGGGAAACTGTGCCTGGCTTTAAGGACTGAGGCAGAGCAGCTGTGTTCCTGATTCAAAAGAAGTAAGTTGGCCTGCAGACGGCTGGGGTCTCCCACAGAGAAGAAAGCCTGAAGCCTTATTTAAGGTGAGACTGCAATAACCAACGACCCTGACGA